>JAPKLW010000673.1:193803-213333 GCA_026898455.1 Plectranthus barbatus
TCAGATGCAGCAAGCTTTTCCCGAAGTCCCTTCGACTCCCGGCCGTTCCTTTCAATGGCACTGAGCATGTCCTTCTGTATCAAAAACTCATCCACAACCAGCTGAAGCAAAAAAAAAAAAACACAAAAAAATATGAGAAAAAGTCAGAACACAGAGCAAGAGTCATACTAAAAGTCATATACCACCTCCGCACGACGCCTTCCAATCTCATCCAACCTTCCACTGAGTGGAAATGCAGCATCAGAAATCCGGCCGATAAGGGCGTTCCTCTGCTCCTTCAAATAAAGATCGATCCGTCGGGCAGCCATCTCAGCAGGAACTGAAGAAAGAGACAAGGATCGAGCTGATTCTCCAGACGGCAGAGCTCTTTCATCCTCGTTACCCCTCGTAGAAATGGAGGTAGTGGCGTGAGCCTCAGTCGAGACCTTCTTCAAGGGAGGTGGATTCGCCGGGACTGGAGAATCTGTCAACCCCTTCCGCTTCTGTGTCTTCAATCGAGCAGCCGCCTCAAGGCAAGAGGTATCAACCGATAACAAACGGCTCAAGGAAGCAGGGGGAGGGCTAACATTTCCGGTGGACTCCCTGATACTATCCCGGTTAATAGAACGACCACCCCAGGAAGCAGGGAGACGGCTAACACTGCCTGTGCAGTACCTGATACTATCCCGGTTAATAGAGCGGCCAACCCGAATTTTGTCAAAAGACTGGCACCGGGAGTACACCGTATCGATCCGTTCTTTCTCCTTCGGAGACAGAGGCGGACGACGGTCAATCACTGCAAGGAATTCAAAGAGCACCGAATCAACAAGAAGTTAAGACAACCAGAAGCTAAGACAACTCATACACTTACTCGAAGGATCGCCCACACAACGCTTAAGCTCGGGATTAGAACGATCAAGGCCCAGAAAGAAATATTGTCGCTTCCACAAATACGAGTCAGAGAAATTAACGTGAAAAAGACGCCGCTTGATGGCCCAGTTTTTCAAAAACCAGTAGTATTCATTCTTGTAATTCACCAAACGGTATAAGTAGTGCATTTCACGCAAAGAAGGAAGACCGAGATCCGCATCCAAGAATAAGAAAAGGGTACCCACTAGGTAGCACCACCCCACCGGGGCCAATTGGAACGGAGCAACACCATACGAGTTAAGGACCTCGCAGAAGAAGCTATGAAGTGGCAACCCAACACCTATATCCAAAACAACGGTGCTTAACGCCGTGAAACCCTCCGGTGGGAGGTGGCAAAGGTCCGATGGTTGCGGAAGCTTGTAGTCAATATCAGGAATGGCGACTCGAGAAAAGAAAGATTTCGATATCTTACTGTTAACGCCCAGAGGCACCGCCGGAATAACAGAATTAGACCGATCCCCTAGCGATTTGGCCGCAGAAGATGCCACCGCAGACGGCACCACGGGAGAATCCTCTTGAAGGGTAGATTCCTCAGACTCGTCATTGAGAGAATGCTCAACGGAGTGCGAGGAGATGTTTTGGAAATCGGAGGCAGAAGACGACATGGAGTGGAGGAGCAGCAAACAAACAGAGGAGCAGAAAAGAAAGGCAGACACTATAGAGCATCTCCAACCGGCCCCTATCCACAAACTTAAACACACATTCTCCCAATATTCATCCTACAATCCAACCATAAGAGCAATTTGCGTTTCTTCCCCTTCTCTCTCTCCTCTGCAAAACCCTAAACCCCAAATATGTGTCTCCATTTGCAGGAACGCATTTTTCTTTTATTTTTGCAAACTCATTTTTTGCATATCGTTCATATTTCAATCTGTGTATTACATGATTGCAAAATGATCCCTTTTAAGTATATACCCAAAATCTATATAATAATATTATTATATTCTAATGCTTTTGTAGCATACTTTATATTTATTTAAATGATGAGTTAATTTTAGTAGTAAATTAGTTCTAAGATATCATATTTGTAAGATATATATTAATTATAAATTTATCTTATTTAGCTTTAGTTTATTTCTCGAATTTAACTTGACAAGTGTTTAAATTAGTTATATTTGCAGGCTTTAAGTTTCTGAATTTATTTTATTTATATTTTCTTATCTTTGTACATTTTAGTTTTATTTATATAGTTACTATTAATGCATTTTAGATAATGATTATATATAATGAAATTATTAGTATTTGTTGTTGTCAGGTCTGAACAACCTTGCTCAATCAACACACCAACCCTAGTGGACTTAATCTATTAACCGCCGGTAACAACATTGGTCCATCTTGATTGAGTCCATCAAGATGGAAGCACAGATCATACCTATCGGTATCAATCTTAACTCACCCTAAAATTATTGAGGTCAAAAGCATTTTGTTAAGCTGTTGTGGAAATCACAAAAGTATTGACATTTTTGGTAGGATTATCTCTATCTATGGGTGGATGCAGAGTTAATTAATTTGAATATCGTGATTGGGGCTAGACTTAATTTCATGGGACAACTTCTTATAATTTTATTTTTTCGAAAATTGTCGTCGTCCCCTCCTCAAGCTCAAGCATACATCTATTATACTAAAAACGTTTTTAAACATGTTGGAAACAGAGATATTTAAATAAATATTCCGAAAATAAATATTTAATTTTGTGAAAATTAAATATTATAGAATCGATCTACGTTGTGAGTAGATAATCGTGGTATATTTATTTTCTCAAATCCGTGATTCGGTGAGTGAGAAATTGATCCGCGAAGGTGATACGTGACGTCATTATTACATGATTAATTAAAACAATACATGTAATAATTATGACATCCCACATTGGGAATATAACCTTGTGGTTTAAATACAATTACACTGATATGGTGTAATAACTGAGTGTGCTAGGGACGTTGTTCAACGTGCCCGCCGTGTGCCCACGCACGCCGCCGCCGCCGCCCGCCTCGCCTCGGCCTGCACCCGTGACCCGTGCCCCGAGCCCCGGTTCCCGGTTCTTGGCAATTGGTCTTTGGGCCTTGGGCCTTGGCCCGTTACGACCTTATTTTTTTGGTCAACAGAAACGAGCCCGATGGGCTCATCGGAGTGGGTCAAGTCCAGTCAACACGGATGCATACGTGGCTTGCAACGTGGCTTATGAGTCAGCACACGTGCGCAATGAGGTGTCGGACCGTTACGCTCGTTTGAATTCAAACGAGCTCCGTGATTGTCGCCCGTAACGGCTGCACGTGCCCGTGTCTCCCGCCGTAACTGTCAGCGCCATCATGAGCGCAGGTGTAACCGCTGTCGGACTTGATTGTCCGACACGCTCCCTCAGGTGTGGACATGCCTATAAATAGGCATCCCCAGGCTGCATTTTTTCACCTTCCCAAAAAAAACATTCTTGTTGCTTTTCGCCTGAAAACCTTTGTTGCTTTTCACCTGAGTCCTGCCAACTCTGTTCTGCTCCACTCCTGTTCGCCGGAGCTCTGTCGACTGCAGTGCTGCCTCGACCGAGACGAAGCCGTTTTACCTTTGGGGACAATCCGCCTGTTTCCGAGCACTACGGAGGCGTAAACTGTCTTTCGGGAAGAGTTCGCTCGACTCGGCTGCTACATTTTCTTTCTATTTCTTTTGTTATTGTTCGTACTTTGTACGTGTGCTTTTACTGTCGTTACTTGTGTATCTCAGATTCTGTACCTGTTTTTTAACAAAACAAGTCTCGTCCAAATTCTTGAAAAGCATGCCAAGCTGGCTGTAAGATCAATTTGAAATTCAAATTTACAAATAAGATCTTATTTTTCAATCTATAGATATAGATAGATATAACTATTTCCCTTGTAAATTACGGTAGCTTTTGTCAAACTTTGCAAAAGCACTCTGGAAGTGTACAGCTTTGACTGAGGTTGGACAACGATGTATGAGAGGTGGCTAAGGTGAGACAAATGTTGCAGATGTAAGGTGTAAGAATAATAGTCTTTATATTTTTGCTTATTTTTATCATGTGTTTGTTGATATCCAGCTCAAATCTATTTGTTTTTAAAACAGAAAGTTAAAAAAAAAAAGGATGGTTGTTTTGTAGGAATGTAGGAGTTTGATATAATCTACTTTTTGGTTTCAATTTTTTAACTCATACAACAATTGCACTTTTCACCAAAAAATTAAAATAATAAAAAATTGCTCTTGCACAGTTGAAGAAATAATAATGCATAAAGTTGAAAGACATGGCTTACACTTTTTTTTTTTTTTTTTAATAAGTGTACATTAATATCAAACTCACACACACTCACACTCACACACTCAGATGTCCTCTTGGGAGCTCAAACTTGTGACCTCTCAGTCACAAGCAAGGTGTTTTATCACTATACCCCGAGCGAAGACATGACTTACACTTATACATTCATGTTGATAGCTAGAGCGCGTTCCCAGGTTTTTTTTTTTTAATTTTTTATATATATATAGTTTTTTCTTTTGATTTTAAAATTCTACTTTTGTTTTTATTAATTACATTAATAATTGTATTGTTTTAAGTGTTCTTAAAGATTAATAAAAGGGAATAATATCAATTATATTACAAACTATCCTAGTTTTATCAAATATATTACAAATTATGCATATTATTAAAATATATTACAAACTATCAGTTTTGTTCCAAATTTATGACGGGAGCAAATTTCCGGCGACAAAAAGTTGACGTGGCTCGCCGGATGACACGTCAACATTTAAAATTACACGTCATCGTACAAATATATTACAAACTATTGTGATTTTCTCAAATATATTATGAACTATTGTAAGTTTCTCAATTATATTATAAATTATTTACATTCCTAAATAAATATTCAAACTATGAAATTTATTTTAAATTTATGCTGAAAACATATAATTATACTTTATTAAAAGTTCTCGACAAATTTAAATAATGATAAAACACATATTTTAATTTTCATATTCATTTTGCTCTCGTCTCCGCCTTCGCCAGACCAAAACAATTAAATATTCATGTGAAAATTAATAATTATTGAGGGTCAAATAATAATGATATATATATATATATATATATATATATTTGACATATTTAAAATACCATCAATAAATATTACTCCCTCCGTCCCAAACGAGTAGTCCCTTTTCTTTTCGGCACGGAGATTAAGAGTTGTGAGTGTAGTGGAATTAATATTTTATTGGTGAGTGTGAAAAAGTTTGCTATTTTAGGAAAGTGAGACTAATTTATGGGACAAACAAAAATGGGAAATGAGACTACTTCAATGGGACGGAGGGAGTATTATTTACAAGAATATTTGAGTTTTGGTTCGCCGAAATGAGACGAGAGAAAAAAGGAAAACAAAAATTCAAATAAGTATTTTCCATTTTTTAAAAAAACTTTTCAAGAATTTTTATGTCATATTTTTAAGTATAATTATAATATTTATTTAAAGATTTAAAATTTTAAAATATAAGTAAATATGTTTTCGTCGTAGTTTTAAAATAAATTTGATAGTTGTAATATTTATTTGGAAATATACATATATATATATATATATATAGTTTGTAAAATAATTGAGAAACTTACAATAGTTTGTAATATATTTGAGAAAATCACAATAGTTTGTACTTCCTCCATCCTGGTGAAATAGTCTCATTTCTTTTCGGCACGAGAATTAAGAGTTGTGACTGTAGAAGAACTAATATTTTATTGATGAGTGTGAAAAAGTTTGACATTTTAGGAAAATGGGACAATTCTATGGGACAGATAAAAAAGAAAATGAGATTACTTCAATGGGACATAAGGAGTAATATATTTGAACGATGATGTATAATTTTAAATGCTGACGTGTCATTCGGCGAGCCACGTCAACTTTCCGTCGCCGGAAATTTGCTCCTGTCATAAATTTGGAACAAAATTGATAGTTTGTAATATATTTTGATAATATATATAATTTGTAATATATTTGAGAAAACCAGGATAGTTTGTAATATAATTGATATTTTTCCCTTAATAAAAAATAATTATTTAATACAAATAGTTCCTAACACCTATCATAATACATGTATTATTATTACAATTTTTAAGGGGTGCGAGGAAAAAGGTGCAAGGATAAGCTAACTTTTGTAGAATCAATTTTCAAAATGAGTTTTAGTTGAACATATATATGATACAACATTGATGAAAATGTATTGGGGTCAGGCCACAAAGGCCCAGACCCACTAATCTCAACGGTCTAAATAACTGTTGGTCCAAAAGTCACAGGCCTGTTCGAAGTAGGGAAGACTTGAAATCATCTAAGGCAGGAGATCGATGTCGACCCCGAGAGCTCCTCAGGGTTAGGTCACGTTCAAGGGTCGGTGTCGAGGAAGGCACAGTACCTAAAGGGGTCCTGACGGCGCGTGACCGTTGGAAACTCTAACCGACCGCGAGCACGATCTCACCGATAGCTAGGGTTAGGTCAACACTCTCCCCCTATCATGTCTATAAATAGGGGTTGAGAGCCACTTTTTGACATCTTTTTACAACTTTTCAACTACGCTGTAATGCTGTCGAAATCGCGCTAGAATTCACAATTTTAATACAGATCTCGTATATCTTAATCTAATTCGCCCCCTTTTCTCTATTTTCTTACGATTTCTAGTCTGTTATTACTTCATAATTTATTGTTTCTTTTGTTATTATTTGTTGTTTTCTAATAATTTTGAGGGCTCCGTTTATCCTAATAAATCAAATCTCAACAAAAAGTTAGAGAGCTAAATTGAGTCAATCTTAGCTAACAATAAATATTTTCATTATCTCTATCTTTGGATATCATAGTATTTTCAAAAACTAAATGACCCAATTGAGTCAATTTTAATAGTTGAAGATGTTAATTGAGTCAAAATAATCAAACAATTATTTTGTTCCTCTTAAATAATTAAATGGTTAAAATAATTTGTTTATATTATTTATTAATAATTGAATCTGTGCCACGCACGATTGTAATAACCATTTGATGTACAAATAATAATTTATATACTATATTAAAAAAGAATAGTGGTCTAATAACTGTTCCCGTCAAAAACATAAACTAATTTTTATTTTTTTATTTAATATTTATTCTATCATAGCATAGGTTTACAATAAACAATAATAAAAATTTAACAAAACTATATTTATCACTTTTATTTAAAACATTATATCTCAATAATTTTTTATATTTACCATTTATTAAACAATATAAATATAATATCTTTTATGGTTAATATTTAAATCAAATAGAAAATAGTTTGTATTATATTACATTAAGTATAATAATGAATAAAATATTATATATATATATAAAAGATTTGCTTAAAATATTTTTAAAAAAAACTTTGTTAATGTTAAATTCAATTTAATTATGCATAAATACAGTCCTACTTATGATGAATAAAAACTGAGATTTGATATGCCTAACTATAAATATTATATAGTTTTTATTCATGTTTTTTAAAATAAAGATGAGCTTCAGAGATTTTTAATGAAAGAGCATAAGAGAACTTAAATTTAATTTAAACAAGTCATGAGTTATAATTATTTGAAAATTTCATATATTAATGATGATATCAATTTTTGCAATGTTGTATAAGTGGGGTATTAAAGATTTTGCCAATAAGCAAATAACTACATATACATATATATAGAGGTGTAATCATATCACAAGTCTCCTTTAGATGGGAGATGAGAATAAATCTTGTTCTTTAATTATAATTTAAAATGAAAGTGTTTTGCTTCTACATATTATATTAATGAAAGTGTACGTGGCTAAACTACTAATTTGATGATATAAGATTTATTCTCATCTCCCATCATATGTGATTTATATTATATTAATTTGATGAAAGTGTACGTGGCTAAACTACTAATTATTCCCACCAAAAAGTTAAGTTATTGTGGTTAAACTATCTTTATCCCACCATATGTGTTTTATGTGGTTAAAATATTAAACACCTACTTTGTCTACAGTAGTTAAAGAATAGTCACTCCTGGCCCACATGAGTATAAACTGTGCACGGCACCCACCCACCAAAATCACAAATTAGTTTCCATGAACTACGTTTTGACTTGATCCCTTCCAAGGGTACGTAGGCAGCTTAGTGTTCTCTAAGTTCAATCACGATTCGAGTTTTATCTTGATCTCAATGCGATGCAAAAACATGTATTCAAAAATGAAAAACATGCAACACAAATTGGAGGAGTCACATAAAACAAGTGAATCATAAACATACAAGACTTGCTTGATGTCACATTCTGTTGGTTGAAGTCTTCTCACCAAAAAAAAAATAAATAAATAAATAAAATCGAAGTGGTCAATTGATGAAGTTCAGATTTGTGCATCATTAAAAAAAAAAAAAAATTATCTCCTCTTTGAAATCGGAATAAGAGTTGAATTGAATGGATCTTCCCCATGAATATGGAAATCTCATCTTCTTCACCGAATGAAAGAATTGAAGTGAATGAAGATTCTTTGGGCGACATTATATCATGTTCTTGATCTCACGGATTTCTTCTACTTATTGGACACACCCATTGTTGAATCCATGATGGAGCTCTTGGAGTAAAACATGTCATTCCAGATACGAGGCCAACTCAACTAGTCAAGGAAGAAGTCCAGCAATGCATGCCCAACGGCCTAAAAAATGGATCTAACAACTCAAGTCAAACAATCCATAAAAGAAAAGGCCCAACAATTGGAAATGAGGTTCGCCCAAAAACATATAAGGAGGATGCCCATTTCTTAGAAAATAGCCTAATCATTCATGCCATAACAGCTTCAATTGAGATTAATTGGTTTTGGGCCAAACAGATTTGGTCCAGCCCACTCTGCATCATCGACGACGGTCCCTGCTGCGAGATCTCTTCCCAGGGCGTCGCTGCTTTCACCGCTGCAGCTTTCGGCTGAGGCTGCACCACTGCAACTCGCCTTCACTGCCCGCCTCTGTCCCGCTTCCACCACCAGCGACGGCAACATCCCATGGCAGCCATCACGCCAAAACAAGCCGGCGCCCCCTCAACCTCTATGCGCCGCTCCATCTGACCAGTGTCTCTGTTCCCAATCAGCTTTCCCCATGCCAGCTGCTTCTGACAGCACACCATCGCCTTCTCTATTGCAATGTTAAGTGCAACAGCCACCAGGGGCTGCCCGTCATCTCCGCCGCCTCCCTAGACATTCTTGACTTCGTCCAAGGCTTCGTCTTGTCATCTCCTCCAAAACTTCCATGGGTTCAGGCTCGGGCTCGGGCTCCAGCTTGTTCTCCAATCTCTTTCATGGCTTCAAGCCTCCGCAGGCCTCTTCATCTCCGAAAATCCACCGCCCGACACAGATGGCATCTGTGCATCATCCAAATCGGCCTTGAGGACCCCAATTCCGCCAGGGCTGCCCGTCATTTTTGCCGCAACATCAAATTCATCCGTTTGTTTCCTTCATCATTCCGCACACAACAATGCCGAGGGGACGAATGCCGGATACACGCCGCAACTTCTCGCCTCAACAACTCATCATAGCTCCGCCACCCGAAGTCTGTCGGCTCCTCAGACATCGATCTACACTGTTGCACGTGATCTCCACCGCAGCGACATCGCTTCACTGGTCTGCTCCCTCTGCCACAGCTTCACCGGCGCAGGTCACTCTTTCTCGAGGACTGCCAGCTTCACCTGCTGCCGTTCCACCGCCATAGCCGCATCTTGGCTTAGGCTTCGGACTCCTTCATCAGAAAACCGCCTGCAGCTGCAACATCCACTACGCCGCAGCCTCACTTTGCTGGTCCGTCTTCGCTGCCTCACTGGTCACTCTTCTCCGGGGGGACGGCGAGCTTCGCCTATGAGATCTTCAGGCCACCACCAACCACCTTCTGCAACCTCCAAGCCAGCATCACGACCGCCGCAACTTCCCTCCAATTGTGTTTGTTGGCTTCACCTCGACAATGGCTGTCGTGCCTATGAAGAATGGCTCGATCTCTCTTAGCAGTGGTGGCATACCTCCTACGCTTGGGCGATTAGAGCTCAAGTCAAGCATTGAACAACAGATAGCTCCGAAGGTGAGATACAACTGCAAACAGAAAGCGAGATACGACTGCAAAATGAAGAGCCCATTCAAACAAATCATCAAACAACTTGCAGGCATGGAAATAAAGAGGAATTCATGGAAATAAAGAGGAACTCCAGAACCTAGCACAAAATAAATTCAGGGCAATTGAGAGTTCATGTGCTCGATGTCTGGACAAGTACTAAACTACTTCAAATATTTTGTTCCACGAGAAAATACATGTTCAAAATGCATAATATATTCTCTAAAAAAAAAAAAAAAAAACAAATTGAGCTGAGGCTACATAAAGGGGCGAGTAGAAGAGTCATGAAATTTCATAGCTAACCGCCTACATATCTTCATGCTTCGAAAGTATTTACAAGATAAGAATGCAAAGAAAACTTACCATGGATGTCGTAACTCTGAAGAATGGCTCGATCTTCTCTCAACTACGGTGGCATCTTCACCAACCCACCACACACCACACTTGAACCTCCAGCGAGCACAGTTGATTAAGATGATGGCATCAAGCCCCCTATTTATAGAGCTAAGTTGCATTTGGATAAGATCAAATAATTGGAGGTAAAAAAAAAAAGGGAAATATCTTGAGAATCCTGCACACAAATGAAGAAACAGCTGTGGATGCTTGCCTAAGGGAAATATCTTGAGAATCCTGCACACAAATGAAGAAACATCTTTGGATGCTTGCCTCGGTTATTGAGTATTACATGAAAATAGATTTATGTGATGCTGAGCCCCAAGAAAGAGCAATGGTTATTTGCTTAAGATAGAAAGCTGTGTTACTGAAGACAATTAATGCGCACAGCTGTCCGGCCGAGACTCTCGTCCTGAGTCTCCTGACGTGATTTGGTGGTAATATTTGGATAAATCAATGGTCCTAAAGCAGATGGGCTCTGTATTCATTTAAAAATGGTACATGGGCCAAACAAAAAAAAAGGGATAAAATGGGCCAAGTATCATATGCCCATGATTTAATCCAAAAGTTTCACGATTTCGTTGTCCAACTACACAAAGAGTGGTTCGGAAGCACATATATTAAATTACAAAGAAACTTAAAAAAAAAAAAAAAAAAAAAAAAAAAAACTCTTTAGAATCTTAGATAAGAGTATAAACTATCTAACAAATTTAAGCCAAGTTCAAGAACTCCTTAGATAAGAGTATAAACTATCTAATAAATCCAAGTGAAATTGAAGAACTCCTTAGATAAGAGTATAAACTATCTAATAAATCCAAGTCAAATTGAAGAACTCCTTGATATGAGTATAAACTATCTAATAAATCCAAGTCAAATTCAAGAACTCCTTGATATGAGTATAAACTATCTAATAAATCCAAGTTAAATTCAAGAACTCTTTAGATATGAGTATAAACTATCTAACAAATCCAAGTCAAATTCAAGAACTCTTTAGATATGAGTATAAACTATCTAACAAATTCAAATCGAGTCCAAAGAACTCCTTGATATGAGTATAAACTATCGAAATGATTGAGACTCGTCTCCTCAGATTCAAATCGTTCAAAGACAAGTCTCAAGGGGGCAATTTGTAGACACCAAAAATTCACGACCAATTAAATCGCGGCACGTGGGTTTACGAAATTAAATATCAATTTATTTATGTTTTAGGAATTAATTTAAATAAAATTCCTAAATTAAATAAATACAAAAATGATATTTAATAAGTGGATGCTCTCGTCAAATAAGGAGTCGACACGTGTCAAGCTCACCAAGTGTGTGAAGCACATGATCACAACCCGACGGACCAATAAGATCGCGCCACCTAAGCCCTAAATCTCTAAAATTTGCCTATAAATACAAGGCATGATGGAGTGAAAAGAAAACAACTTGAAGGGGTATAACTTGAAGAGCTCAAGGTTCGAAGAAGGATTTCTCTCAAAGTTCACGGTGTGTCTTCGAAGATTCAAGGCGTTCTTCATCAACTCGAAGGCGTTCTTCATCAATTCGAAGGTGTTCTTCATCAACTCAAAGGCGTTGTTCATCAAAATCCACTCAAATCTAGCGTTTGATTCGGAATCAAGGCCTTTGGTCCCCGAATAACGTTATCAAATCGTCAAATCCTCGGAAAGGAAGATCGAAGATCAAGCCAAAGAAGATCGAAGATCAATATCTCCAAGAACTCCATCAAGTACGACGTTTGATTTGGAATTAAGGTGAAAACCCTCCAAATTAACGTTATAAACCTGAAGATCAAGAACTTTGAAGATCGAAGAGGCCAAATTCTCTTTGAAGACTTCGAAGATTGCTCGAACATCAAATTTGAAGAGGAGAATCAGAGGAGAAATAGCGATAGAACCTACAATTGTTGTTTGATCCAAATTAATTCGAATTGTATCCAACTTTTGTGTTTATTCATTTAAATACAAAAATTTGTGATTACAGTTACATAATTGTAGGAGAAAGAAAACAAAATAGCCGGAACACTAGATGTGACAGTGAGAGGATATAACATGACTCGAGGAAAATATACAAAACATACAACATTTTTTATGTCCAAACAAAATTGCCCGCTCCGCTTTCGAGTCTCTGTATTTTGTTAAAGGTAACAAAATTGCATAAAAAAAAAAAAAGTAGATGACATTAGATCAAAAGACAAAAAAAGGTTTGGTACACAACATGAAACTCAATCATCATCTGGGGGTGGCTTCACCAAAACCTCCCCAGCAAGGAAACTGAGGTCCAGGTGGGGGGGGTTGCACTGATTGGATCTTGGTGAAAACTTTCTCAACGATCAGATCCTCTAGCGACTCCAAGTCTTTGCCCCAATGCCCAGATGCACCCTAACCTCCAACCACCTTCACGCCTGCCTCCAGCTTACTCCTCTCCACCTCGACACTGAGCGTACTTCTCCTGCGCCTCCGCAAGCAAATGCCTCGCCGCCTCAAGTTCAAGCTTTCGAACTTGTGCAGTGTTCTTTGCCACCTCAAGTTCCATCTCAGACGCGGCAACCTTTGCTCGAAGTTCCTTCAATTCGAGGTTGTGGCTTTCAATGACTGTGGCCATTTCCTTATGCAAGAAAACTCATCGATGGCCACCTCAGCACGATGCTTTCTAATCTTAGCTAACCTCCTAGTGAGAGGAGCTGCAGCGTGAGGAATAGGGCTGATGAGGGTGTTCCGCTTCTCCTTCAAATAGAGATCGATCCGTTGGGCCGCCATCTCAGCAGGAACAGAAGAAAGGGTCAAAGGGTGAGATGATTCCCCTGACGGCGGAAGGGTTACAACCTCCTGATTACCCCTCGAAGAAGTAGAGGTAGAGGTAGGTGGCACAGTCGAGGCCTTCTTCAAAGGAGATGGAGTCTCTGTCCACGCCTTCCGCTTCTGCAGCGATTACAAAAGTGTTGAGGAAGTAGGGAGACGAGTAACATTGGCGCCTGTGGAGTCTCTGATACAATCCCGGTTGATAAACCGACCACCCCGAACCGAAGAAAATTCCTGCCGGGGAGACAACCTACGTTCCCCTCCATCTCCTTCGAAGTCAGATCTGGACGTTCAATCACTACAGAGACTACACTAGGAGGTACCCATTTATTCCTTGTTCTTAAAAATGTTGTCTTTTCATTATTTGCAGTTACCACTCGTTTAATTTTTATCTTCAAAATCGAAAAAA
The DNA here is from genome assembly GCA_026898455.1 of Plectranthus barbatus. Classification (NCBI taxonomy): domain Eukaryota; kingdom Viridiplantae; phylum Streptophyta; class Magnoliopsida; order Lamiales; family Lamiaceae; genus Plectranthus; species Plectranthus barbatus. The sequence continues at coordinate 207,415 of JAPKLW010000673.1, forward strand.
GTCATTATGATTTATGTGTTTATCCTTGTTTTTCTCTAGATGGGTGTTTAATGAGGAATGTGTGGAGTAGACTAGGAGTGGGTTCTTGATTTGTAACTGCTTTTCTGAATTGTAATGAATCTCTTTGAATATTTCAGATTCTCGTATGTGACTTAGAATCTGTTGGAGTTTGTCTGTAAAGAAACGATCATATGTTGTTGAAAACATATATAAAGCTTAAATTAGTGCTCGAAAATTTGTGTTAAATTCTCATATTATAGAGGTAATGTATTATTAATCAATGATGATTTGAACGTCCAGATCTGACTTGGAAGGAGATGGAGCGGATCGGTAGGTTGTCTCCCCGGCAGGAATTCTCTTCGGTTCAGGGTGGTCCGTTTATCAACCGGGATTGTATAAGAGACTCCACCGGCGCCAATGTTACCCCTCTCCCTTCTTCCTCAACACTTTTGTTATCGCTGCAGAAGCAGAAGGCGTGGACCGCGACTCCCCCTCCTTCGAAGAAGGTCCCTAACTGTGCCACCTACCTCTACCTCTACTTCTTCGAGGTGTGATCAGGAGGTAGTAACCCTTCCGCCGTCAGGGGAATCATCTCGCCCTTTGACCCTTTCTTCTGTTCCTCCTGAGATGGCAGCCCGACGGATCGATCTCTATTTGAAGGAGAAGAGGAACACCCTCATCTTCCCTATTCCTCACGCTGCAGCTCCTCTCACTAGGAGGTTAGCTAAGATTAGAAAGCATCGTGCTGAGGTGGCCATCGATGAGTTTTTCTTGCATAAGGAAATGGCCACAGCCATCAAAAGCTACAACCTCGAATTGAAGGAACTTCGAGCAAAGCTTGCTGCGTCTGAGATCGAACTTGAGGTAGTAAAGAACACTGCGCGGGTTCGAAAGCTTGAACTTGATGCGGCAAGGCATTTGCTTGCGGAGGCGCAGGAGAAGTACGCTCAGTGTGAGGTGGAGAGGAGTAAGCTGGAGGCAGGCGTGAAGGTGGTTGGAGGCGCTAGAGGATCTGATCGTTGAGAAAGTTTGCACCAAGATCCAGTCAGCGCACCCCCACCTCGACCTCAGTTTCCTTGCTCCTCTTGCTGGGGAGATTTTGGTCAAGCCACCCCCAGATGATGATTGAGTTTCATGTTGTGAACCAAACCTTTATTTGTCTTTTGATCTATTGTCATCTACTTTTTTTTTTCCCCATGAAGTCGAAAGGTTGATGAACTCTTTAAATTCTAAGTATTTTTGGGTCAGATCTGGACGTTCAATAATTGTTCATACAATTAAAACTTTTTTATTTGTATTTATTTTAAGTTTAAATAATTTTTATTACAAAATTCAATAAATTTTAAATTTTTTTATTTAATCAAACATTTTAAGCTTTACAAATAACCAACTCTAAATATGTCTTGTGGCTAATAACTGTTATGTGAATGTAATTTTTTAAAATAACTATTCAAAATTATTTAAATACATAGATTTATGGTGACATTCTTTAATGGACTAGAAAGAGGCAAAACTAAATAAATGCTCAAAAATAACTTAAAATCAATAGTATACACATGAATTAGTTAGGAAGGATAAGAGTTTATGATATGAATGTTTGAAGTTTAATCTACGTAACTTTCATCAAATTACCTCATCAAATATTAATGTCATATAAGACATATAATACAAATTAATATATTGTGTTGGTCCCCAAATTAGAATGTATAAATGTACAGCGAAAATAAGTTTAGTTTACACTTGTCTCTAAAACTGACTGAGACTCAGTTTCAGGTTATCGAAAAAGTCAGTTTAGCTCAGGGTATTGTTAAGTAAGTTTCGAAGATATACATTTCAATACTTAGTCAAGTATTGAACGTTTCAAAGTAAGTTTGAGAAACTTAAATGTAGAAACTTAAAATAAGCAAGTAAATGACTCAGGATATTTATAGTGGTTCAGAATCAAAGTCCTACGTCCACTCTACCGAACTTAATATGGAATCCACTAATTTCAGTGTACAAAACTTCTTACGATCTATGGACAGCCCGTTGGAAACCTTTGTCTTGCGGTCTACTGTCGTCACTCACCTAAAAACTCCTTGTATGTTGATCTTTCTTCAGGTTGAAGTGAGGACGCACCTCGCAGCCTTCTTCCTGGTCGGTTGGATGTTGTTAGGAATATTGTTAGAAATATTACAACCCCTTGATCTTAATTGTATGCATTTTAGTTTTGGTGCATCAAAGTTTAGCCAATCTAGTGTCTAGCAACTTAGAATCGTGTCAAGTTGTAAAAGTCCTGTATATGATACTCTTATTCGAGTTATAATAGAACAAGAAGAAAAGATCGAAGATTACCGAAGGAATCAACAAATCTCAAGAAGAATGCTAGAAGATTCAAGCATGCGGAATGAAAATGCTAAAGGAGTCAACAAGAATAAAGATTGCTAAAGAAGCTAGCAAACATCGAAAAGGTTAGCAAACATATATAGAATGCTGGAAGCGCTGAACGAAATACTGAAGGAATGAAGCAAGCTTTTACTGAATCTCAGCACGATTGTTGAGATATCAGCAGACCACCTACTGCCAGCAAACGCATAACAGCAATTAACATTCAATAAAGAGTCGTGAAACAGAAGGATGCAAAATCACATGGAAACCCGACGAATCAGAAGGAAGGATAATCAACAGACAAAAGGAAGGTTTTCAGATTCAAACTCAAAGATCTGTTCTAACAAAGACGGCTAAAATTAGGAGAACGCCAATAAGAGACGAAGGAGAACTGAAGAGTCTCTGTATATTCGCAGAAAAAGAAGGACAAAGATTGGCGAGCAGACACCCTGTGTCTAACGGATAAGATTCAAACGGACGTTTAAATCTTCACCTATAAATAGAGGATTTTGCAAAGAGTGGAGAAGTTCGGCAGTTAAAAAATTAGAGAAGTTAGACAATTCAAATACTCTTAAACTCACGCAAAATCATATCTGAGCATTCATCTGATCGAGGCTTTGTAAAAGCTTTCGAATCTAAAGCTCTAGACCTTTGAAGTTCTCTTCTAAGGTTAATCTTGGGATTATTTCTATCCTAGAAAGAATCTAGCAGTCTTCTTGTTCTACAAGAATGATTATCACGGGCTACTGCCGCAAAAGAAAGGTTCTGGGAAGAACTATAAAACTCCCAAGTTCAACGTCCGAGGAGAAGGGATGTTTGTCCTCACTCTAAGGAGTGTCAAAGTGCTGATTGAAGACCGAGGTGCTTGAAGGTGCGTGGCGACCAGACGGAGGAGCTGCTCAACGCTAGAGATCAAGCCTGACCTTGTAATCAATCATAGTGAATTTTGAGTCAAGAGGACTGAAGAGTGTACGTAGAACAATTGTTCGAACAACTATAAATCCCGTGTTTATTTACTGCTCTTACTTCGTTACTTACTGCCTATTTGAAACTCAACACATCAAGTGTTGTAGTATAATTTGAAGTAAATCTAACTAATATTCGAGCTTAAACACATTTCTTAAACACCTGCTAAGTCGTGACCTTAGCAAGATAAGTGCAAGACATTATTAACATTCCGCTGCAACTATAAACACTCTGATTGGGGACCAACAAATATTTTCTTGTTCTTCCCAGAACTCAGTATGATGGTAACGCCTGTGATAATCAATATCCTAGAGTAGGATATTGACTGTAATGAATATAACCTTGGAAAGTTATATTCACCAAGTAAGTAGCTTTAGCTTTAAGCTTTAGCCTCGTGCTCTTAAACAGAAGCACAAAAGGAATAACTTGAGTTGGTAACTCAAGTCTCGTGATTAGAACTCACAGAATTTCAGAAAGCTTTGAGTAGAAAGTTGAGCAGAGTGTTGGCTTATCTTTTCACAAGAATTTCAATTATTGATCTGCAGAGTTGTCAAGCTATTTATAGGAGGCCTTGGAAGACAATTTGAATTTTGCCCATTAGACTGTGAGAACCAGCCGTTAGAGACAATGTCTTCCTCGTCCAATTATAACCGATCTACCTGCTATGCTCTGCCTACTTTCTGCTTTTGCAGTGTACTTTCCATGTCATACTAAGTTTCAGTCCTAGGAATCAAAGTATGGGACATTCTCGTACTGACTTTTTGATTTAGCATTTGAGATGTCTTTAAGTCTGACTTCGATACACTTGTGTTTCACGTACTTTTAAAATGTTGAACCTCTAAACTGACATTCCGAAGTCAGTATAGGCTTCTGTCATACTTAGTGAAACTCAGTTTCCAAAAACTAAGTTTCTGACCTTACTAAGTTCCAAGCACTAACACATGTCTTCAGAACTACAAGTATCTTGAGATCTTCTCTTTAAGCATGGGAACTTGGTTCTGAATATCTCGAGCTTTATCTTCTTGAATATTGTCTTTAGAAACTCAATTTCTGATTCCTTTGCTCGATCTTCAACATCTAAGTTTCTATTACAACTCGAACAATCCTATACAAGGATTACATTTAATGCTCTCTCTTCTCTCACACGGCAGCGATGCTCTCTCTTCTACCACCCATGGCGGAAGCGACCCTCTCTTCTTCACACGGCGGCGATACTCTATCTTCTCCCACATGGCAGGTGGCGGTGCTCTCTCTTGGCGAGCGACTCTCTCTTCTTCACACATGGCGACGCTCACTCCTCTCTCGCATCGGATTCACTCTCTCATAGGTTCTTTAACATCTCTCCCAACCGGCGGCGATGTTGTCTGTGGCGCTCAAATCTCTCTTTACTAAGAGATTTGTTTTTTTTCACTCTAGAAATTATTCTAACGTTGAAGGTCTCAGATCTGTATATTTTTATTTTCTTTTTGGATTACAAATACACTTTTTTTAACATCCATGTTTTGATTTTTTTTATTTTTTAATTTACCGATCCTTACATTCTTCATCGGAACCCACATATTCAAGATCCGGATCATTGTTATATTAAATGTGAGTCATTATTTTCGAATAAATGTGTCATTGTTCGAATTCTTGATTAATAGATTGTTCATTGTTTATTTATTTTCTACATTGTGTGAACTCAGTTGATATGTAGCAATGTACGCTGTTAACATTATCATTGTTATACGTAGTCAATATCATTTTATCAAAATTATCGATTTAATCTTAATTGAATTTTAATACACATTTAAGATCATTGTTATCTTTATTAAATATCATTGTACGCTGTCGACATTATCATTGTTACTTGTATACAATATCATTTTTTCAAAATTTGTCGGTTTAATCTTAATTGATTTTTAATACACCTATATATATATATATATATATATACATAGGGAATGACTCACATATTAAAAATTAGTTTGTGCTAAATAAGAATGAATCTACACCATTCATCTAAAAAATTCAATGGTTGAGATTAAAATATTTTCCCAGATTTTATGCTTTTTTGCTTTATAAATCATGCTTAATCGAATTAAGCACGATTTATAAAGCAATTAAGCATGAACGGAAATTATGCTTAATTTTTTAATCTTTATGTTTTAATCTCAATCATTGATGCTATCAATCCAAGGGCTGAGATTCATTCCTATTTAGCACAAACTTTAATTTTAGCACTTGAGTGAATCTCTCTCTCTCTCTATATATATATATATATAGAGAGAGAGAGAGGAGAGATCATATAAAAAAAAATCCTCCTGTAAGAATAAAGAATGAATCATGTTCATCATATCTAAAAAAATTAATGGCTGGTATGCAAACAAGCAATGACAAAAACACAATCAAGCAACAAAATAATTAAGTAACAACTTAAATACAATCAAGCAACATTTTAATCAAGCAACGACCTGAACGCAATCAAGCAACGTCATAAACACAATCAAGCATCTTTTTCACTTTCTCACGTTAAAATTTTTCTCACTGGATCCGTTTCTTTTATATATATATATATATATATATATATATATATATATATATATA
>JAPKLW010000673.1:213433-231944 GCA_026898455.1 Plectranthus barbatus
CTATTTATCATGTTGAGCGGTCCAGATTTTAGCTTTATTAAAAAAAAAAATTATAATTATTTTAATGTAATAAAGGTGGTATGGTACTTTTGCATTTCCATAATTTTCTTTCCTGATTGTCTGTAACTAACTTTGGCAAAGATCACGCAGATTTCGTCTGTATATTCATATGTTCATATCGCGATCTGCTACCTTACAAATCAATGTGATTGAACAAAATAATTGTATATCTTCTTCTCTATAATTGAAGACGATCGAAGAGAAGCAGCGGTTGAGATTTTTCGCAGCCTGGTAATCTATCTTCACTTTCAATGTTCGTTTAATGCTATTCGTATTTTGTTGTTTTTTCGATTGTTTTTGAGATAATCGTTGTACTTAATTTGATGCTATACATATTTTGTTGTTTTTTCGATTGTTATTGACATAATCATTGTAGTTTGCAAGTGATCCTCTTTCAATTTATGTTAATTAGACGTTTTTTAATTGTTAACTATGTTTTTATTGTTTTTTAGGTTTTAGGAACTGGTAACCATGAATTCGAGCGATGAAGGTATTGTTTTCGTTTGGGTTTTTTTATATTATTTTAAATTTTCAATTATATATGTAGTTACATTTACATAGCCTGGTTAGTTGCATTAACAAAGCCTATAAACATACATCATTAAAAGCAGGGTGAGTTTTTTTAAGTTATCTTTTATGTATTGATCTCTGTAGGTGGTAACTTGAATAATACGTTAATGCAACTTTAGTTACTCAGTTAATGCTTTTATCAGTATTTGTCCAATGCATCTATTTTTAAAAATATATTGTACTGTCTGTAATTTTTAAATTATTATTGCAGTTGTTTTCACTCCACTTTGTGAAGATGCATTGAAACCTTTTAAAGGACAATGTTTTACAGCATTGGATGAGGGTGTTGAATTCTACAAGCATTATGCTAGGAATGTGGGTTTTGATACTCGTTTGGCACATTCAACCAAAATTGACAATGTTGTCATATGGAGGTATGTTGTTTGCAATAGAGAGGGCGACAAGTTCATTAATCCAAATACTTTGGGTAGAGGGGATCTTGATGAAAATCTGAAGGTTAGAAGGCGTATTTCATCACGTTGTGGTTGTAAGGCAAGGATTACTTTCAAATTTGTTGGGTGTATGGGTTATGTTGTTCATGATTTTGTAGAAGAACATAATCATGACTTAGTGGAAGTTGAGCATAGACAGTTCATGAAGATTAATCGTAAGCTTGATCCTGTTCATCGGCAATTTATCTTAGACTGTTGTAAATCAAACATTGGTCCTACGGCAGCACACAATTTGTTATCTGAATTAATGGGTGGGGATGACAATATTAGATTTTCAGTGTTAGAGGTTCGAAATTTTGCGAGAGACATGAAAGCTTTTGTTGATGGATGCGACGCTCAAATGTTGCTGAATGAAATGCGAAAGAGAAAAGAGTTGTGTGAAATATTTTTTTATGAATATGATATTGATGCTGATGATGAGCTTACGAGATTGTTTTGGTGTGATCCAATTTCGCGAATGAATTACCAGATATTTGGTGATATAGTGGCATTTGACACGACATATTCTACAAACAAGTAAGTTATATTTTGCATTTTGATTTTTTTTAATTTCATTATTTATGTGACTATTTTTTGTAGCATTCTCTTGTATATGATAGTAACATTTTTCAGGTTAAATATATGCATTAACTCTGATTTATTCCTTTTATTTAACAGATATTGTATGATATTCGCTCCGTTTACTGGGAAGGACAATCACGGCAAACCTGTTACGTTTGCAGCTGGGTTGTTGTCCAAGGAAGATGCTTCATCATTTGTTTTGTTATTCGAGAAGTTTATTGCTTGTATGGGGTCTGCTCCTAAACTTATTATAACAGATCAAGACCTTGGTATGAAAGTTGCTGTAGAAAGAGTGTTCAATAGTACTCGACATAGGTGGTTCATGTGGCACATTATGCTCAAACTTGCAGACAAGGTTTCGAAACAACTTCGTGCTGATGAGGATTTCAAAAAAGATTTGAATGCATGTGTTTGGTCGGAGTTAATAGAGCCTGAGGTGTTTGAATATTGTTGGGATGAAATTATGACTACATTTGGGCTTGATGATCATCCTTGGTTTTTATCTATGTTTGAATATAAAGAATATTGGGTTCCAGCATATTTTCGTGATTTTTCAATGAGTGGTTTGGTTCGTACTACGTCAATATCAGAGTGTGAAAATAGTTTTTACAAAAGGTATACACATTCAAGGTCAAATCTTCTTGAGTTTTGGATGCATTTTAATAATGCATTGGATGCTCAACGTCATCAGAGTTCCAAGTTAAATTACTTAGATAAGTCTTTTTGTCCTAGTTTTTGCACAAAGACTAGATTTGAGAAACATGCTTCATCTGTTTATAATACTAAGATTTTTAAGAGTGTACAGGATGAAATCACATCAGCGCGTGATTATTGCCACATGTTGGATTTTTCAAAAGTTGATGGCAGAGAGATGTACAAGATTGTTGATGAGTTCAAGGATATTAATGTTGTTCATTATGATGAGATTGGTCCAGAGTTCATGTGCAACTGTAAAATGTTTTCTAGGATGGGGTTGTTGTGCAGTCATGTTTTTTATGTTATGAAAAACAAACAATTGTTGCTCATTCCTGAAAAGTATATCGTTCGTCGTTGGATGAAAACACATTTGGTTCAGCAGTCCTCCAGATTTGGTGTTGATAGTTTCGAATCATATGTGAGAATTGATGAGCGCATGAGGATGAAGAATAATATTATGCAGTCTGTGTATGGATGGACTCAAATGTTTGATGGTGATGTTGACAGATTGTCTAAATTGTTGGCTGTTATTGATGACGGTGGTAAATCAATTTCTATGGAAAATGGTATTCCAAATCCTGTTGATAAACGCCAGATGTTGGGCAATTTTTATGTTCGGAATTTGTCGGAGGAGATAAACATTCATCCTCCAGATGTCGTTAAGACGAAGGGCAGCGGGAGTCATTTTGTTTCTCGGCAGGAAAAGGCTGCTAGAATGAAAGAAAAGCCGCAGCGTCGCTGTCGCAAGTGTAATCAAATGGCGAACCATGATTCAAGAAACTGCGGGAAAGATATTGATGATTGAAATGATACTTATGTTTATGTTTATGTCTTCAACATTAGCATTGTGTTTTTAATTGTTCTCACAAACAGAATGTTCAAAGTACTTTGTAAAGAATGACAGAACAAATTTTTTTTGCTAGCCAATGCAACTCTTATAATAGTGTAAATGCATTTTTATAAGATCGTAAATACGTTACTGGTAATGTTATTTTTTAACACAGTCACTGCAAAATTTTTTGTCACATAATGCAACTTAATCGATCTTCTTAATGCATTTTTTTATATGGTGCTTTGTAAATTTTTTCATAAAAAATTTTGTCGATTTATACTGCAACTTACTCATTAATTATCTTGTAATTTTAAAAAATATATATATTTTTATATTCGTAATATTTGTTTTTAAAAATGTATTGTCATGAATTAGTAAAATACATATTTAATTTTTTCTTGTGATTGTGGTTAAATTAACCGTTCATTTTAGTATAAAAATTAACATGTTCTCCACACTTAATGCAAAAATAAAGAAACCTGTTCACAAAATTTAAAGTACATATGAAATAGCTGCAAATATAATATCCAAAATATGCATCAAGTTTTAACAGTGTATGAGAACATCCAAAATACAGTCATGTTGCTGTAAAATCCAAAAGCATTGTAATATCTAAAATATGCATCAAGTCTTAACAGTGTATGAGAAAATCCAAAATACAGTCATGTTGCTGTAAAATCCAAAAGCATTGTTATGAAAGTTAAACTTTCAACCCACTACCTAAGGGCTTTTAGGAATTTGCTGAAATCAAATGTTTTGGTGTCAACCTCTTTTTTGAAGAAGTTCCTTGCTAGTTCAACACATTTTGGTGATTCATCATTCAGGTTGGTTGAAATGAGCTCCCCGCAGAACTTAACTCTAAAATTTTTCAATATTGGTTTTGAGTTTCTACTGGGTAGCTGGCAATCCCAATCATTTGCCTTTTCACCATTGTATGTCTCCAGATGTCTCATGCAATAAATCGCACAGTCAGTCATGTTGGTAGAGTTTCTCCAATCCATTTTCAGCCTTTCTATCTCCAAATTCTGAATCAAATTCTTTTTCCTTTCCAATTCAAGCCTCTCCAATAATGTACAAAACAGAGTCACCTGTCATTTAAAAATAAGATTTTTAATTACTTTTAATGCAATTAGTAATTTATGTAATTATATTTATTTTATTTAATTACTCACCAACTTCGTAGGGCCATCTCCATACTTCGTTGCAATTGGGTTGTTATCCAGCTGATTGGAATTGTCGATCAAGACAATTGATTTGTGCTTGAAGTTGAAACAAATGATGTAGTAGTGGAAGTATTGACAGATTGGAAAGAAAACCTGTAGTCGTGATGTTATTATCAGCAATGAGTAATTTGAATCAAATCTTTGTAAAACTTTATGCAAATTTGTAATGATTAATAATGCAACATTTAAGTATATGTTAATGCAGATACGAATTTAAGTATATATCATACCATGTCAACTTTTTCAAACTCAATGTCTTTTCTCATTTTGATCTGTGCAAGACATCTTTCAATGAAAGTCTCTGCTGCTTTTTCGTCAGTCCACCCAGTCGGTTTGTTGATGAATGTAAAGCTCTGTTCAAATTGTTATTAAATTACATTTATCAAAACATGTTTTCAATAACAATTAACCATTTAAAATAACAGTTTTGCAAAGTACTTACGCATGGGATCGTGGTGAAGAAAAATCTTTTTGGTGAACCAGATGACCGGTACATTTCTCTGAAATTCAGATAGGAGCACCATGCGTCCACAATTTCGGATTTGACACACTCAGATGGTGCAAACGTCCTAAACTCACCCAATGTTGTGAATGTCTTGTCATCGTTGTAAACTGGTAATCCACTGTAGCGAATAAAATTGTATTAGTTTAAAATAATTTACACAATTTGGTATATTATAAACTTACCCATCCGTCTTTTTATCTTTTAGTACCCAGTAGTATATCGCTTTCTCATCATTTGAAAAAGGAGTTGTTAAATCGATTGTCCGTATCATGAATGGCGAAGCCAAAGCAGTTGCAACCTTTCTTTCTGTTCGCTTCCTTGTTTTCTGTTTTCTGCCTCGTCTCTTAATTGTTGCATAAGAAATAAAGTTGATGTTATTCAATAACTTGTATTAAAAAAAAAATCAAAAAGCATACATTAATTTTACCTTGCTTGATCCTGCTTTGTCTGAACCTTCTGTTGCCATCTATAATATTTAGTAAAATATATTAGTGCATTTTAATATGAATACGTATAATGTTAAGATTTAAAACATGTATATATATATATTTGAATTGTTTACTGTGGTAGTCACGACAATTTTTTTCCCAACATCTGGAATATCCTCGAAATCATCATCGTCTGTATTTTCCCAATTTATTGTAACAAATAATATAAAAGTTTAAGTCAATTCAAATTTTTAAAACTGTAGACTGCAATTATTTAACATAAATCAATGCATTTTTTTTATAAAAAAAAAGATTTACCTCAACAGGTTTTGAAACCTCTGCAACTGCATCATCCTTTCTCATAGCAGCACACACTTCTTTATCAGTACCCCGGTCCTGTATTTTAATACAAATGTTACATTATGACTTTAATTAGATTACTTCAAATAATTAAAAAAATTTAAGTCAATTCAAATTTTTAAAACTATAGACTGCAATTATTTAACAGATGTCAATGCATTTTTTTTATAAAAAGAAGATTTACCTCAACCGATTTTGAAACGTCTGCAGCTGCATCATCCTTTCTCATAGAAGCACCTTCTTCTTTATCAGTACCCAGGTTCTGTATTTTAACACAAATGTTACATTATGACTTTAATTAGATTACTTCAAATAAGTAAAAAAAATTTAAGATAAACCTTCAGGACATTAGCAATAATGGATTCAGTGTCGTCAATCGGTATCTCCTTGTCTTGTGTCTGCAGCTACAATTACAATGAGTTTTTATCATTATTCTTCTTTCTAAGTAATAACATGCATTTATTAATTTATTTTTTTACTAATTTACTTCTTGTGTTAATCCTAAACTAAAAGAAGGACCATCTTCCTTTTCTATATGTTCTCTCATTTTCGCATCACCAAACTGCAGCAAAAAGTGCAAATTAAGTTAATGATTTTTTTCATAAAATACTGTTAGTATTTTCTGAATTTTAATACTGATAGTAATTGTACCTTGTTTGAATCTTTTTGCAGGCCAACATCTACATTCGTTGGTTCAACCACTGTTTCCTTCTCTGTTTCCTCCTTGTTTGTTGCATCCTCTTCTTTATTCTCATCATCAAACTGATACAAAAAATTGAAAGTATCATCTATTTTTTAATTTGAACTTTTTGAAATATTATTAAAATTACCTTCTGTGAGAAATCGAAGTCATACTCAGATAACTCTTGCATTATCTCCCATACATCCATCATGTTGTTCAAACACTCATTAAATTCCGGGCTGTCATCAATTGGAATTTGAGTAGCTTTTGTAGCAGGTGGGTCTATATTTTCTGATGTTGAGGCATCAGGTATCAGGAATTTGGAAACGCCCACGGCTGCTTGAAACTTTGGATTTTGAACAACATCGGCTGGAGCATTTTTCAGCTTTTGCATCACCGTAGCAAGCGATGTTGCAGCAGTCTTTAATGAAGTAATGACTTCATTGATGTATGCATCACTGTTGAACCCTTTCTTGCTTTCTTCTTTCTCATCATTACCTTCCCCGGTTCCTTCCTCCATATTTTCATAGTCTAGAGTCTCAAATTTAGACATACAATCTTCGCTGACTTGTATGCTATCTTCAATGCATCCACGGCCAAAACCTCCTTTCTCCATTTCAAATTTCTGCCTTGCTCTAAGGATAGGAGCTGTCCATCCATGTACTGTAGGAAATTGTCGTTTAACTTCCCTCATGTAGTGACAAACCCTGTCTACATACAACATCTGAGATGAAAAGTAATTGCAATGTGATTAGTAAATTATGATTTTTATTGTCAATGCATTCACTATAAATATTACTGCAACTATTGTAATTGTAATACTGCATCAATTTTAATTAATTGAATTAGAAAATTTAATTTAACACTTACAGTCATGAACAACACAGGCCCTGTGAACTTTGTATGTGGCTTTGACTCCCAAAGCTCATGTGCTCTAATCATGCTTTTCAGGAGATATTTACACCACATTCTATTCTTGATGCTCTCAACATCAACCAAATTTTCCAGGATTTTGGGCTTAATATATCCATCTGCTGGTGTCTTGATGAATACACTCTCAATCACTACCATGAAGTTTGTCTTAAACCAAATCCCCCCCTCCTTATCCGACAACATTGCGCTGATTACATCACGAATTTTTATGCCCCACTTATCCTTACCCATCTTTTTGACCCAGTCATCTAAGGCCTTGCTGCCTGCATTTAGTTTTTTTCTATGTACTTCTGTTATGCCTTTTGGAAAACTAAATGTCAGCCACACATCGTGCTCAGTTATATGAAGTTTTTGCCCAAAATTCAATATTAGGCTGCAGGTTACTAGTTCAAAATTTTTGACACACCAATACCCCATCCGCATTGGTATTTCTTTCACTTTCATATCTATAAATGTCCCAAAATCTAACTCTTTTATAGCGTTTTTTTGCTTCTGATTCAACAGTTTAAGTGACTTAACATACTGTCTTGGACTTGACCTATAACCAAGTATTGGGTATTGTTTATAGTTGTCATCATCCAAATCATCCCCTTCTTCTATTTTGTCATCACTTTCTTTGTTCACTTCTACCTCAATTTTCCTTTTTTTGCTCTCTGATATCACACACATTCCAAAAATTAATATGCCAGGTAATAAAAAATCAGTCATTCAAAAAATATGTAGATAGTTATTGTACATCAATGCATGTATATAAGACACATCAATACATTGCTAATAAAGATGATATTATCAATATACTTAAATGCATTGAATTTCAAGTACATTTCAAGTAATGCATGTATTTTTACACTTATCTGCAACTTCTTTTCTTTTGTCATTGCATATTGTCATTTCATTCTAAAATTAACTATTATTACACTAAAACCAAATTTAAAGTGTTAATCCCAGTTAAAATATTAATCATATAATTGCAGATAAATATTATTACTTAATGCATATATATAACATATTTCAAAGCTATATTAATGAATCTATAAAAATGAATGCAGACAGACAATATTTTACAAATAAGAGTAGCATTCAGCAAATTTTTTTGCCTGCATAAGCATATTATTTACATTTGTTAATGCACATTGTGATATAATGATAAAATCAGTTGAAATTAAAAGATTGCTAGTTTTAGTTGATAAAAACAGTAATAATTTTAAAGCATTTAAAGCAATATTATTAAGGTCAATGATGCACATATAATGTATTTGATATTTAGATAAGCGAAAGCATATTTACATTGTTACTTAAGGCATATATATAAAATACATCAATGCAATTTTCATAAACATTCTTTTATCTATACAAACAAATACAACTATTTAAAAATATTAGTTAGTGAAAATATTTTTATGATTTGTGTGAGATAATTTTTCATCTGTCACTGCAATTTGAGATATCATGCTAACATTTTTTTTCAAATTACTAAATCTGCAAGTAGAGATCCTGGTCACAGTAACTTTTGTAAACCAATTACAGCAAAATAATTTGACACATTAATGCAAATGAATATCATTTTATATAATATATTGAATTTTAAATTATATTAAAATTACAACAATAACAGACTGCAAGTTTTGATAGAATATAAATGTTATAATTTACATTTTCTTGATGCACATTCTGATATCTTCATTTGTGAACTCATATAACAATCTATGCAAGTTTTTATCATGATTTACAGCAGAAATAAAATAAACATCGATGTATTTACAAAATTTATAACGAAGCACTGTTCTGTGTCGCATATTTTTTTTTTAAAAAAAAATTTCCCAAACAATGTTGTTCGCAATTTAGTACTTATAATAACTGCAAAATTTCTACTACATTTCGCACCATATTTTACTTTATTAACAACATTATGTCAGTTACAGGTAAACATACCTCGATTCTCTGGTGTTTTTCGAGCATTTTTTGTTCGCCCCATGTTCGACAGCGTACAACCAACAATCTCTTACTAAGCCAGAAATACCAAAAAAAAAAATCAACGAATTAGGGTTCGGTTCAATCCTTCAGTATAAACGACGAATGGAAGATGGAAAAACCGCTGAAATGCGTAAATTACAGTGCTCAAATCATACCTTGACGTCGAAAACTTCAACGTTTGCAGATTTTCTTCAAATCGCACAGGAATGTCGGAGTAGTAACAGCGATTTCTGGAGAACAAGGGTTGAAAAATTTAGAGAGGATTCTGATTTTTTGTCGAGTGAAATTGTGTTTGGTAACTGCAATTAATTCAAAATATGTTTAAGATCGTGCGAAAAGCGAGGGATACGGAATTAATGCGGTAGCTTGCAATTTAAATTTTGGACAATTTTACCCTTAATTTGCAACTTTTTTATAATACCGAATGCAGCTTTAAAAATTGCACCCTAAAATGATCTTGGCCGTTCATATCATGTTTTAAATGGCCCAGATTCATTCTCATCTCCCATCCAAGGGGGTACTTGTCACTTTAACGCACCCCTATATATATATATATATATATAGAGGAGTAATCATATGTGAACCACCCCCCATATGTGATATGAGAACCTAATCTTAACCGTTGAGTAGCATTTATGAACGTCCAAGATTTGCTAAGTTTTTGTAATTACTATTTTATTTTTATTGTGTTAGGGTATTTTGGGTACTTTTGTTTATATTTTTTTTGTTACCATATCTAATTCCTTGATTTTCTCTCCCTATTTTTTTGGCAAATCGGTTGTTCCATAAATTTGTTTTAGATGTATATTTTCTTTCTTTTTTTATTAAACATTAGCAGATCTTTTTTTTTTATATTCGACAGATTTTTTTATTTTTTTGCTGAAATTGTAAAATATATATTTTTATATTCGACAGAATTTTATTGGCATTTATTTTCATATCTCGTACTTATTTTTGGTAATTTTTTTATTTTATTTTTTAAAACTATTATTTTTCCTTTTTAATGATAATGACTTTTAATATAATAGTTTGATTTTTTTGTTACTTTTATTTCAGTACATTTTTCACTTTTGAATGTCGCATCATTTCTATAACAAATTACACCTATGCAATTTTGTATAGTAACTATATGACAGAATTTTATTATTAGCAATTTTCAATTTACTTTTATGCAAATATGTTGTCTAATTTATGTGCTTTTTTAATTAATAATTTATCCAAAAAATAGCCTAAGCTAGTAGTTTCGATAAATTCAACTGATCATGTATATATGCAATAAAATAATTAATATTATGCATAAATATAATATTTTTCAATATGCCAACTTTCAAATCACACATTAAAATAAGAACTATTCTAAATTGGTAATAAATTGTATCTTCATGTTAATTGTTTGATATTGTCGCATATACCATCTTATACTTTTTTTGGTATCTTATATAGTATTATTGTTACGTTTATTTTATATTGCGGTTTTACATTAGTTTTAGTGTTACTTATGTGTTCGTTAATTGCAAGTTTGTAACTTCGTAATTTTAAATCCATTTCTTTTCATTTTCTAAAAGTTTTTTTTTAAATTACCGCTTTTGCGTATAGTCAAATTTTATTCACGCTAACAACAATAAACTCAATAACAAGTATAACAATGATAATATTGCGAATGTAGTACTTAATTACTTTAAATTAAACTGCATTCAAATATTAAAAGTAAACACCATTCTAAATATTATATAGTTCAAGCATCTAACAAAACGATACGTGTCCCAAAGTATGTAGATAATATACTCAGTTTTAAACTGACGCCATTCACAAAAAACAGTTTCAAATTAAGTTTATGACCTATCCCTTGAACTTTTCTAGGTATTCGTCCATGTCAATTTCCCTTGCCTTGCAATTCTTCTAGAAAAACCTTCCAGCTGTTTCAGCAACTTTTTCACATATTTTGTTACAGTCCGCACCCAGAAGTTTCCTGCAGGTTGTCATCCTTTTATACTTCAAAATTCATAGCACAGTTATGTTTTTAAAATATTAATGAACATATATAACAACTGCAATTAATGTTCTCTATTGTAGCAGAAATAGTTAAATTAACATGCATTTTGTCATACTATTTTTAATATGCATGAAATGTTAACTATATATGCACATAAATTACACTATAATTGCAACAATAGTATAATGAATCTGTCAAACTTTTTATATAATTATTTAATTCATAGACAACTGTCAACATTCAAAAAAACTCATATATATGCATAATAAATACTTCGAAGTTGCAATTAATGGTTAAGATGATAATTATCACAATTCATATGTCAATTGTACAATAAGATATATGAATTGTTCATTTATTCAGCATATGTCAACATATTATTGCATATATATGTATATATTTATGCAATTCCTCAAATGTTTCTCATATTGTCAAACAATCAGTTCACATGCTCATCATAGACAATAAACATCCTTAAAACTTATGTAATAACTGCAAGAATGTGTATATAACAACTTATGTTATTCGAAAAGCTACATATTAAAGCAAAAAATATACAAAAAAATAGCAGCAAATGTTTAGTATTACTTTTAAATGCAAATGAAACAATCTGTACTTGAATACTCAAATTCTACCCAGTTTCAGAAATCATACTTATCAAGCAATAAGTCCACATTTTTTAAGCATGTATATGTCTTTATTTATGCAATTAATTTCCTTTATATGCTGTTTAAATTACAAATTTCACAGCCCTATCTTTCAAATATATAGTTCGCGCGCAAAAATAGCAAAGAAAATACAATTTTTTTAAAAAAATTACCTGTTTCACTTCCAATTGCTGTCCAGTTTGTTCCTCGTCGTAAAATCTTTCCGAATCTTGAATTATTGCCCAGATGAATTGAAGCTTCAAAATTATGGGTTTTGCCCAAAAGTAAACAAAATTTTTTTTTAAATATTTGTGCAGTTCGATTCTACTGTATTACAGTATACATACTTCATATCCATTACTAGTTCGACGAAAACTTGGAATTTGGAAACTAATTTTTCAAGCGCACGAAACGTATTTAAAAAAAAAACCTAAACATCAGAGAAGCAACTAATTAGCATTTTAATTAGGAAACAACTTGATAAATCATGTACCCAGATTTTGCAGCGATAGATTTATAGTTCTTCGGCCATCAAAGCTCGGCGTCCAGTCCGGAAGCCGGAAAATCGCCCTGGGTTTTCTGCGATTTTTTTTCTCCCTCTCTGCAGAATGAGACGACGCAAGCAATTTGATTTTACCGCAATAAATGCGGTTGGTGAATTATAATTGTTCTAAATTTAATTTGATTTGATTTTTATTAAACATTCCATATAGTGGTAGTTAATTCCCTATAATTAAGGAGAAGAAATCGTGGGTAAGTTATGCACCCATGTTATTTTACACATTTATCCTTTTATGCAAATTTTAATTTCTATTGTTGCAGCGAATTTTAAACATGCTAATATTTAATCTGATCCGTTTAATCTTACAATTAAAGGTTAGGATTATGTCTTATTTCACATCTAAGAGGGGGTTTCCACTATAGTGCACCCCTATATATATATATATATATATATATATATATATAGGGGGCTGATCTGGTGAGAATAGCCCTTATCATGAGAAATGAGAATAAATCTCGTCCATAGATTTGCCAACATCAACGATCCAGATTACATAAGAGCTTTAACAAAAAATGCGGCATAATATCCTCATTTTACTTCATTTAAGGGCAACATAGTCATTACGAACGTACAGGGCACAAGAGTTGTGTTTTGTTCATTTTATGTATTATATACTTCATTTTATCTTACTTATACTTCATTTTATCTCAATTGCAAATCATTATAAAATAAATTCGATTCGAATTTTGATGTTACAGGTGACATGCATTTTATCTTAGCAGTTCTTCATTATATCTTAGTTATTCTTCATTTTATCTCAATTGTGATTCATTATAAAATAAATTCGATGTGAATTTTGATGTTATATGTGACATGCATTTTATCTTAACAGTTCTTCATTATATCTTAGTCATTCTTCATTTTATCTCAATTGTTGCTCATTATAAAATAAATTAAATAAAAATAAAATCAATTTTTTGGAAAAAAATGATTTCAATTCTCTTCATTTTATTTCCTATATACATCATTAAATAAAAAAAATCAAAATTTTAGAAACATTTCTCTTCATTTTATCTCCTCATTAAATGAAAAAAATTAAATTAAATAAAAATAAAATCAATTTTTCGGAAAAAGTATTTAAGTTCTCTTTATTTTATCTCCTATATACATCATTAAAAGAAAAAATCAAATTTTTAGAAACATTTCTCTTAATTTTATCTCCTCTATACTTTATAAATGAGAAAAATTAAATTAAATAAAAATTAAATTAATTTTTCAGAAGAATATGTTAAGTTTATTTTATCTATTTAAAACTTCATTAAATTAGAAAATTCAATTAAATAATAATAAAATTTAATTTAATTTTAGAGTATTAGATGACTCAACAAGGCAATCGAAATCTTGTAAAAAATAAAAAAAGAAAAGGAATTACAGATCCAAATATGTAATAATGAAGTTCGCGGAGGATAAAATGAAAAAAGAAATGATTTGAGGGAGATACTATCAGGTTAAATGACAATGATACCCTTAAATATGTAATAATGAAGTTCGCGGATGATAAAATGAAAACGGAAATTATTAAAGCATGACCGTAGATCTTGTGAAATCAAAGGCTGAGATTTATTCTCATTTCTTACATTAACATCTATTCTCATATGATCTAACCTCTATATATATATATATATATATATATATATATATATAATATGCTTCGGATTGGTGATTTTTATATGATCACATTCCTACCATAATTTAAAAATCAATAATTTAAGCTCCGACTCAATTTGAATTATGAATTAATATTTTACATTTATATTACAAATTGATTTTAAATTTTCATTTCATGACTCTTACAATGTTAACGGAACCTGAAATCCGGTCTTGATTTGAATTTGAACTCTCAATTAATTTTTCTAATTAACATTGTTGAAATTTATAAAAATAATTAAATATCTAGTTCAAGTAATGATTTCAGCACCATCATATAAATAATTATATCGATTTAATTTTTAATAAAAAACCATGTTAGGATATTTTTTGAATGTTTTCATGAGAGGGACATTTTTATTTTTTATTATGCTTATTATAAATTGTGCGTGTTAAACTATTAATACTTATTTGAATAACCCTAATAAATAAGTCTCTTCTATATCTAGTTTAAATATTTTTTTCATTCTACTACAAAAAATCGTTAATATATCTCGTAAAATAGTAATATTCCAATTCTCAATAAACTCTAATAAATAAGTCAACTTTTGTATTTTTTTAATTTCACCAAAAATTTATCTTTAATATAAATCATAATAATATCTCTAACAAGTCTTTTTTACTCCATAGAGCATCGTTAAATGTAACACCCTCGTCTTAGAAATGTGATTTCCAGTCGATCAAGTTAATTATTTTAAATTTTCCCTAACCGCACATTTTCCTAAATCAAATTATTATTGTTAGTATACGAATCATGAATTTAAATTAGAAGTCATGATTTAAACTTAACCAATAAGATCGATGTAAAAACTATCACTGAAGTGGTAATAAAGTAGAAAGCAACTTTTAAAAGAAAGCTGGGGTATGTTCAACCAAATTAGGAATTGTCATATATATTTTGTATCTGTATATATATATATATATATAAAAAAAGGAAGAGTCAAACAAATTTAAGGGTAAAATGATCAACACTAGGATAAAATTTTCCCTAAATGTTGATAACAACATTCTGTTATAACCATGAAAATGAAATTTGACTCATGCCATTCTTGAATCAAGTCTCCATCACTTTGATCACAACTCAGCCCAAAATCTTTCCTTTTCTATCTCTCTTTGTATTTTCTTAATGTAAAAACTGAAAAGCTACATACACGTTTCCTTCGTGCATATAATTAAATGAAATCACATTGATGAGATGAAAATGACTATCTTTTCTTGGCTATGAATTTATTTATATCAAAAGAGTTTGGCAATAAAGACAAAAACAATACTAATTAGAATTCGAAGAGTTCATCAACTTTTGATGTTTTTACATGAAAAAAGAGTATAAGATGAAATTGAATCAAAAGACAAAAAGGGTTAGTACACAACATATATATATATATATATATAAACTCAATCATCACGTGGGGGCGGCTTGACGAAAACCTCCCTAGCAAGAGGAGCAAGAGGAGCAAGGAAACTGAGGTCGAGGTGGGGGTGCACTGACTGGATCTTGGTGCAAACTTTCTCAACGATTAGATCCTCTAGCGCATCCTTAATTGGACCAAAATCATCGCTCATGATCAAGGAGGGCCAGTCCAAGTCTTTGCCCGATGCACCCTCACCTCCAACCACCTTCCCCTCCTGAGCCAGCTCCTTCACCTTCTCGCCTGCCTCTTTCAACGCCGCCTCCAGCTTACTTCTTTCGACCTCACCTTGAGCGCACTTCTCCTGCGCCTCCGCGAGCAACTGCCTTGCCGCCTCAAGTTCAAGCTTTGGAGCCTGTGCAGTGTTCTTCGCCACCTCAAGTTCGATCTCAGAAGCTGCAAGTTTCGCTCGAAGTCCCTTCAATTCCAGGCTGTGGCTTTCAATGGCTGCGGCCATGTCCTTGTGCAAGAAAAACTCATCCACGGCCATCTGAACCAAGAAAAACCAAAAAATCTGAGAAAAAAAAAAAGAAAAAAGATAAGAGTGATTATAGTGAGAAGAGTCGGATCTCGGATACCACCTCAGCACGGCGCTTTTCAAGCTTGGCTAACCTCCTAGTGAGAGGAGCTGCAGCGTGAGGAACAGGTCCGGTGAGGGTTTCCCTCTGCTCCTTCAAATAAAGATCGAACCGTCGGGCCGCCATCGCCGCCGGAACAGAAGAAAGGGACAAAGGGCGAGATGGTTCCCCCGCCGAGGCTGGAGAAGCTGTGGACGCCTTACGTTTCTGCATCTTCACTCGAGCCGCCGCCTCTAGGCAAGCAGTATCGACCGACAACAGACGTGTCGAGGAAGTAGCGAGAGGGGTTACATTACCAGCGGAGTCCCTGATACTATCCCGGTTGATAAACCGACCACCCCGAACGGCGGAAAACTCCTGCCGGAGAGACAATCTACCCATCCGCTCCATCTCCATCGAAGTCAAACGTGGACGTTCAATCACTACAGAAAATCCAAAATGCATGGAATCAACAAGTTGAGACAACCAAAACCCAAGAAAATTAAACTCATACACTTACTCGAAGGAAAGCCAACACAGCGCCTAAGCTCGGGATTTGAACGATCAAGGCCCAGAAAGAAATATCGTCGCTTCCACCCATACGAATCAGTCGGCTCGGAGCAAACGAGGGGCCGGCGGATGCACCAGTGTGCCAAAAAACAGTAGTGGGCATTCTTGTACTTCACCAAACGGTACAAGTAGTGCCACTCGCGCAGAGAAGGAAGCCCAAGACCCGCATCCATGAACGAGAGGAGGGTACCCACCAGGTAGCACCACCCCACCGGAGACAACTGGAACGGAGCGATGCCGTAGGAGTTGAGGACGTCGCAGAAGAATGGATGGAGTGGCAGCCCAACCCCCTTATCCAGAGCATATGTGCTCAACGCCGTGAAACCCTCCGGTGGGAGGTCGCATCGGTCCGATGGCTGCGGAAGCTTGTAATCAACCTCAGGAATGGCGACTCTCGACAGAAATGAGCTCGATATCTTACTGTTAACGTCCAAGGACACAGCAGAATCGAACCGATTCCCTTGCGAAGATTCCACCGCGTTATCAGCTAATGCAAACGGCCCTTCGGGAGAATCATCTTCAAGGATTTGAAGGGATGATTCTTCAGATTCGTTGAAAGAAAGCTCAGTGGAGTGCGAGGGGAGGTTTTGGTTATCGGAGGAGGAGGAAGAAGACCCCATTGTCATGAGAGAGAGAGAGAAAGAGAAAGAGCGACAGATACTGCAAAGTGCAAAGGGAAAAAAAAAGCTCAGAAAAGGTCGATCTTCTGATATTGAAACAATGGCCAAGTATAGTCATGTGTATATTTATACTTTAAATATTAAAGAAGAAATATATTACAACTAAAACATCATATTATCCTCTATTTTATTTTTATTTTATTTTATTTTATTTTTATACAATCAAAATTAAATAATAGTTTCACAAAATCATATTGGTGTTAGTTTTTTAAAACTTTAATTTTCACAATTTTTTATTTAAATAATACAAGTTTAATATTTTATGTGTTGTAACTAGATTTTAGGATTGAAAGAATACTTGATGGAAATTTAATATGAATTCAATACAAGAGATTGCTGAAACTGAAGAGGAACCCTCTTTATTTATTTTTCTTCTTATTTATAATGATACAAATCCTTTACATGGAAGCAACTGAATTAAGGGTGTTTACACGGAAAGTTTCTAGTATTCCTCAAGCATTGCTTGTCTTCAGGCTTGAAATCCTCCCTTCCTTGATTCGTGCAATCAGAATATCTTTATTCTGACTAATTGAGGTTTAATTGGTTGTTTCCTTATTTGATACTGCCCTTCGAGAAGTAAGATGTGGTTCGAGCCATTTCGTACCGCAGTGGCTCGAGTCACCCTCGTTTGGGGTGCTGAGAAGACCATGTGATCGGGGTACAACAATCCCCCCAGCTTGATTTGAGCTTGGATTTGCTTTCATAAAGCTGTAATCGATGAGTTGAATGGCGCTGTATTGTTTCATTTCGAGACGCTGGGTGTTCGCCTGGCAGGTTGCCTCGGAGTGTAGAGTGCTCGCTCGAGGGGTTGCCTCTGAGCGTAGAATGGCTCGATCGAGGGGTTGCCTCAGAGCGCAGAGTACTCGTTCGAGGGGTTGCCTCGGAGCGTAGAGCAGCTCGATCGAGGGGTTGCCTCGGAGCGCAGAGTGCTCGTTCGAGGGGTTACCTCGGAGCATAGAGCGGCTCGATCGAGGGGTTGCCTCGGAGCGTAGAGCAGCTCAATCGAGGGGTTGCCTCGGAGCGCAGAGTGCTCGTTCGAGGGGTTGCCTCGGAGCGTAGAGCGGCTCGATCGAGGGGTTGCCTCGGAGCGCAGAGTGCTCGTTCGAGGGGTTGCCTCGGAGCGTAGAGGGGCTCGATCGAGGGGTTGCCTCAGAGCGCAGAGTGCTCGTT
>JAPKLW010000673.1:232540-242595 GCA_026898455.1 Plectranthus barbatus
TCGGAGCGCAGAGTGCTCGTTCGAGGGGTTGCCTCGGAGCGTAGAGCTGCTCGATCGAGGGGTTGCCTCGGAGCGCAGAGTGCTCGTTCGAGGGGTTGCCTCGGAGCGTAGAGCGGCTCGATCGAGGGGTTGCCTCGGAGCGTAGAGTGCTCGTTCGAGGGGTTGCCTCGGAGCGTAGAGTGGCTCGATCGAGGGGTACCTTTTCGTACTTGCATTTTTGTCCATCATCTCTTTGCCTTTAAATGACTTTCATTTGAATTTTGAATTTTGAAAAAGAACTCACACGTCGCATTTTCGGTCACCACGGTTCGAATATGGTACGAATCGATTCGATCGACCTATATTCGTTTCGGACTGAAGTGCGAGCCTTGTTTTGTCCCTTTTTCCAAAGTTCTCCTCCTCGATCTCCCTTCGAATTTGCGCTTCCGCTCTTGACATCATTTCCTGATACGTTGATATATTTCACCAACTTCGAGAAGAAACTTGATCCTCGTATCAACCCTTTTTTGAAAGCAGACATAGATGTTTCCTCCAAACAATTTGGGATCGAAACCTTCACTTCATTGAATCATTTTATATATTGCTGCAACGACTCACCTTCCTTCTGCACAATCTGATAGAGGTTGTCAGACCGCTTTTGGATTCTACGGCTGCTCGAGAATTGAGAGCAGAATTGCGTATGAAGCTCGGCAAATGAGGTGATGCTTCCAACCTTCATATGCATAAACCACTGCATCGCCGCTCCCTCGAGGCACGCCCCAAAACTTCTACACATACAGGCCTCTCGCACAGCCTCTGGTATTGCTGTTGTCTGCATCTTGAACTTGTAGAGGGTCATGAACCCATCTGGATCGGCCATCCCGTCGTATGCTTTTATCGTAGGGATAACGAATTTCTCAGGAATCGGGGCATTAGCGAGTCGACTCGAGAAGGGTGAGTCGTCGTAACTCCCAGCAATGTTAGTGACTGGGTTCACCTATCCCGGTATGGCTGTTAACGCCTTAGTTAGTTCTTCCACCTTTGCTTCCAGATTTTTGACCCTTCTCTTCTCATTCTCACTGTCTGAACGACTTCCTGTGGATCGGTTGATATTTTCTGAATGTGTTCGGAGTCGCTCATCACTGGTGAACTGTTCTGAGTGCTCCTGGTACATAGCCAATTGCTCACGCAGTTTATCTGCATCCAGAGTTACTCTCCGATTTTGCTCTTTTAGTTCTTCCATCTCTTCGTGCATCCTCTGCAAGTGCTCCTCAAAATTTCTCCTGTTCATCGCAGAATTTCCCTCATTCACAGATTCCATCTCTCTTCTTGATCCAGATCTGTCCATCGCTTTTCATTCTTTCAATTCCCACAGACGGCGCCAATTGTTGTAACTAGATTTTAGGATTGAAAGAGTACTTGATGGAAATTTAATATGAATTCAATACAAGAGATTGCTGAAATTGAAGAGGAACCCTCTTTGTTTATTTTTCTTCTTATTTATAATGATACAAATCCTTTACATGGAAGCAACTTGTTGTAACTAGATTATGAGATTGAAAGAGTACTTGATGGAATTGTAATATGAATTCAATACAAGAGATTCTTGGAGCCCAGCCGGAACCCCTCTTTGTTTATTCTTCTTCTTATTTATAATGTTACAAACTATCTACATGGAAATAGCTAAATTAAGGGTTTTTACAAGGGAAGTATATGATGTTATTCATATGTTGCTTGTCTTTAGGCTTGAGATCCTCTCTTCCTTGATTCGTGCAATCAGAATATCCTCATTCCAGCTAATTGATGCTTAATTGGTTATTTCCTTATCCGATTATGCTTTTCGAGAAGTTAGGAGTGGTTCGAGTTACTTCGTATCACAGCGGCTCGAGTCACCCCGTTTGAAGTGTTAAGAAGATCGTGTGATTGGGGTACAACAAATCCCCCCCAGCTTTATTTGAGCTTGAATCTGCTTTAATAAAGCTGAAATCAATGAGTCGAGAGACGCTGGGTGTTCGTCTGGCGGGTTGCTTGGTGAGTAGAGCGGCTCGATCGAGGGGTTGCCTCGGAGCGCAGAGAGTGCTCGTTCGAGGGGTTACCTCGGAGCGTAGAGTGGCACGATCGAGGGGTTGTCTCGGAGCGCAGAGCGGGTCGTTCGAGGGGTTGCCTCGGAGCGCAGAGTGCTCGTTCGAGGCGTTGCCTCGGAGCGTAGAGCGGCTCGATCGAGGGGTTGCCTCGGAGCGTAAAGCTGCTCGTTCGAGGGGTTACCTCAGAGCGTAGAGCTGCTCGTTCGAGGGGTTGCCACAGAGCGTAGAGCGGCTCGATCGAGGGGTTGCCTTGGAGCGCAGAGTGCTTGTTCGAGGGGTTGCCTCGGAACATAGAGCGGCTCGATCGAGGGGTTTCCTCGGAGCGCAGAGTGCTTGTTCGAGGGGTTGCCTCGGAGCATAGAGCGGCTCGATCGAGGGGTTGCCTCGGAGTGTAGAGCGGCTCGATCGAGGGGTTGCCTGCGCTCGTTTGAGGGGTTGCCTCGGAGCGCAGAGCGGCTCGATCGAGGGGTTGCCTCGGAGCATAGAGTGGTCGTTCGAGGGGTTGCCTCGGAGCATAGAGTGGCTCGATCGAGGGGTTGCCTCGGAGCGCAGAGTGCTCGTTCGAGGGGTTGCCTCAGAGCATAGAGTGGCTCGATCGAGGGGTTGCCTTGGAGCGTAGAGCGGCTCGATCGAGGGGTTGCTTCGGAGCTTAGAGTGCTCGTTCGAGGGGTTGCCTCGGAGCGTAGAGCGGCTCGATCGAGGGGTTGCCTCGAAGCGCAGAGTGCTCGTTCGAGGGGTTGCCTCGGAGCGTAGAGCGGCTCGATCGAGGGGTTGCCTCGAAGCGCAGAGTGTTCGTTCGAGGGGTTGCCTCTTCCTACTTGCGTTTTTTGTCCACTCCATCTATTTGCCTTTAAATGACTTTCATTTGAATTTTGAATTTTGTAAAGGGACTTATACGTGTCATTTCCTTATTGGTATGTTTAATAGGAGGCACAAATCCCGGGATATTACTTTAATTCGAAAGTATCCCCACTTATAAATAGGGGGTTTACTGAGACTGTTCGTCTCCTCCATCGATTTTCTAATTTCTTCCTCGCCGGGGTCTGTGTTTTTTCACCGGGATTTGGGGTTTGTTTCGCGATCGGTCTCATTTTTTATCATTTTCCTCATTTATCCACAGCCTTCGAAGTTCGTTTCCTGGTAAGTTGTTCTACTTAGCCCCTCTTTGCTTCAAATGTCTGTCATGGGTGAGACTGGGGGTTCAATTCTTGGTTCCTCTGATTCCGTCGCTTCGTCTTCATCGGAAAATCCGTCTTTTTCACCCTCTTCATCTTGGGGGGAACTCAATTTTGACATATATCCCCCGGATTATGATAAGGTATTTAAGGGTTCTTTGATTAGTGATCAATCGTCCTTCGATTTTGATTTTCTGAGGGGATATTTCTACAAGTTTTATTTATCATTTCGCCTTAATCCCGTGTTGCCTACCCCTGATGATCGACCTCATAGACCGCCGCGCGGGTATATGGCCTTCTTGACTCGTGTGTTTAAATATGGGATCCGACTTCCCCTTCATCCCTTCTTCGTCTCGGTGTTAGAGTATTATGACATCGCCCCTATTCAGTTGGCTCCGATGGCGTGGAGGCACATGATGGGAGCATTACTTATATTTCACGACCTGGGTTTCGGAGCGCCCTCCGCGAGGGAGTTTGCTGAGTTGTATAACTTGCTCGCACAAGCCTTTGATTAAGGGCTGTTCGACCAACAACGCGGGTTGGGTCGATGATTTTTTTTATGTGCAAATTCCATCTGAGTAATCTACTCTTTCCGGGACACTTCGAGTTGCTTCCCGTAATTTTTAATTATTGTATTTGGTTATGTAATTCTCACTGACTCCTCTTTTGCAGGTCCATCTCGTCCCGCTCTCACTGGAGACGAAAGATATCGTATCGCTAAAGCTTACAAGTACCCGCTTCAGGATATCGATCGTCTCATTGTGTCCCGTTGGGCAAATATCTTTGGGGTTCGAGACATGACGAAGATGACTCCCGAAGAGTTAATTCGTTTGATGCAACGTCGTGCGGGAATGAAACATAAGAGGAAGAGGAAGAATTCAGAGGATGTTGATACCTCGAAGAGGGTTACCTCGGAAGTCGCTTCTAAGGACCGGTTCGAGGAGGTGGATTCTGGAGACAACGAAGTTCTCGAGAACCGAAGGAAGAGGAGAGCCGAGATGCTGAAAGGCCCAGTCGTCGGGGCATATGAAATTCTTGACTTGACTCATCAGCACTCGGATGATGTGCAGGTCGACAAAGTTGCCGACTCGGCTCGCACGCTATCCTCCCCCCAAGTCGACGTCGAGCGGATTGAGCAGCTGACCAGAGATCATCGACTTGCCGTGGTTGGCAAGACTGACTTCCCAACTTTTCTTCGAGTCGCATTGGCGGGTCCTCCTTGTTCCTGGTACATAGCCAATTGCTCGCGCAGTCTATCTGCATCTAGAGTTGCTCTCCGATTTTGCTCTTTCAATTCTTCCATCTCTTCGTGCATCCTCTGCAAATGCTCCTCAAAATTCCTCTTGTTCATCGTAGAATTTCCTTCATTCACAGACTCCATCTCTCTTCTTGATCCAGATCTGTCCATCGCTTTTCCTTCTTCCAATTCCCACAGACGGCGCCAATTGTTGTAACTAGATTCTGAGATTGAAAGAGTACTTGATGGAATTGTAATATGAATTCAATACAAGAGATTCTTGGAGCCCAGCCGGAACCCCTCTTTGTTTATTCTTCTTCTTATTTATAATGTTACAAACTATCTACATGGAAATAGCTAAATTAGGAGTTTTTACAAGGGAAGTATATGATGTTATTCATATGTTGCTTGTCTTCAGGCTTGAAATCCTCTCTTCCTTGATTCGTGCAATCAGGATATCCTCATTCCAGCTAATTGATGCTTAATTGGTTCTTTCTTTATCCGATTATGCTTTTCGAGAAGTTAGGAGTGGTTCGAGTTACTTCGTATCACAGCGGCTCGAGTCACCCCGTTTGAAGTATTAAGAAGATCGTGTGATCGGGGTACAACACAACTGAATTAAGGGTGTTTACACGGAAAGTTTCTAGTATTCCTCATACATTGCTTGTCTTCAGGCTTGAAATCCTCCCTTCCTTGATTCGTGCAATCAGAATATCTTTATTCCGACTAATTGAGGTTTAATTGGTTGTTTCCTTATTTGATACTGCCCTTCGAGAAGTAAGATGTGGTTTGAGCCATTTCGTACCACAGTGGCTCGAGTCACCCTCGTTTGGGGTGCTGAGAAGACCATGTGATCGGGGTACAACATTATGGGCTAGCTTATATTATGATTATAGTGATAAATAAACATAAAATATATTTTTTGAACAATTAATTATATATATATATATATATATATAGATATATATATATATATATATATAGAGAGAGAGAGAGAGGTTAGATCATATGAGAATAGATGTTAATTTAAGAAATGAGAATAAATCTCAGCCTTTGATTTCACAAGATCTGCGGTCATGCTTTAATAATTTCCGTTTTCATTTTATCCTCCGCGAACTTCATTATTACATATTTAAGGGTATCATTATCCTTTAACATGATGGTATCTCCCTCAAATTATTTCCATTTTCATTTTATCCTCCACGAACTTCATTATTACATATTTGGATCTGTAATTTCTTTTCTTTTTTATTTTTCACAAGATTTCGATTGTCTTGTTGACTCATCCAATACTCTAAAATTAAATTAAATTTCATTATTATTTAATTGAATTTTCTAATTTAATGAAGTTTTAAATAGATAAAATACACTTAACATATTCTTCTGAAAAATTAATTTTATTTTTATTTAATTTAAATTTTCTCATTTAATAAAGTATAGAGGAGATAAAATTAAGAGAAATATTTCTAAAAATTTATTTTTTTTTCTTTTAATGATGTACATAGGAGATAAAATAAAGAGAACTGAAATATTTTTTCCGAAAAATTGATTTTATTTCTATTTAATTTAATTTTTTTCATTTAATGACTTATAGAGGAGATAAAGTGAAGAGAACTGTTTCTAAAAATTTGATTTTTTTCATTTAATGATGTATATAGGAAATAAAATGAAGAGTATCGAAATCATTTTTTTCTGAAAAATTGATTTTATTTTTATTTAATTTATTTTATAATGAGCAACAATTGAGATAAAATGAAGAATGACTAAAATATAATGAAGAACTGCTAAAATAAAATGCATGTCACATATAACATCAAAATTCACATCGAATTTATTTTGTAATGAATCACAATTGAGATAAATGAAGAATAACTAAGATATAATGAAGAACTGCTAAGATAAAATGCATGTCACGTGTAACATCAAAATTCGAATCGAATTTATTTTATAATGATTCGCAATTGAGATAAAATGAAGTATAAGTAAGATAAAATGAAGTATATAATACATAAAATGAACAAAACACAACTCTTGCGCCCTGTACGTTTGTAATGACTATGTTGCCCTTAAATGAAGTAAAATGAGGATATTATGCCGCGTTTTTTGTTAAAGCTCTTATGTAATCTGGATCGTTGATGTTGGCAAATCTATGGACGAGATTTATTCTCATTTCTCATGATAAGGGCTATTCTCACCAGATCAGCTCCTATATATATATATATATATATAATCTGACTAATTAGAAGAGAATAGATAAACATTGTTGGCAGCTTGAAAATGGATTCTTTGTTTACGATGTATTTAACGGCACTGTTTAATGCTGTTTTTTATTTATATTTTACTTTTTTATACTTTATAATTTAACTATGTCATAATTATAATTAATAGTTTTGTTATTTAATTTGTATCTTTCGTCATTATGATACTAGAATTGCACCCCTTCATATTTTATCTATTTGAAATTAAAAAAATATAAACATTAATTTTAATAAATTTGATTTATCAAATTGTTGAAACTTTGAGTTGTAGATAATATTGTATTGTTTTTTAGTTTTTCATACACATTAAAAAAAGTTATCATGCCATAATTAGTCTACTACAATAATTTTTTTAACAGAATATGTAACAAATATTACTATTTATATTATTTTTATAAAATGGTTGATGTGTGTTACGCATTGAACTCTATTATAGTAATATTAATGAAAACAATATATAAATATTGTACTAATTTTGGTTTGCAATTAGTAAAGTGGAGTTTTACTATTGTAAAGTTACTAATAAATTTAACTTGGAATTAGTTTATTTAATTATTCTACTCAACTATTTATATATATATATATATATATATATATATATATATATATATATATTAAAGTAAGGCCGAATACAATTTTTGGTAATATTGAATTGTATTAGTTGATCATTAATGAACTGATTAGTTCAATAATTATAAAGTAAATAATTCTATAAGTAATAATATTAGAAATATTATGTTATAATAGATATCATATTAGTAAAGAAAGGAGATCAATTATATATAATTCCTTAAATACGTACAATCAAATATTGTGTCAATCATTTAGGGGGCGTTTGGTATAACTGTCGGGAATCACTATGGGTATGGGTTTGATAGTAAAGGGAATGGGTATGAGTTTAGATTTGGAAATCATTCTCAATTCTTGGTGTTTGGTTTATGAGATGGTTT
The DNA here is from genome assembly GCA_026898455.1 of Plectranthus barbatus. NCBI lineage: Eukaryota > Viridiplantae > Streptophyta > Magnoliopsida > Lamiales > Lamiaceae > Plectranthus > Plectranthus barbatus. The sequence goes on from JAPKLW010000673.1 coordinate 240,224, forward strand.
GGGAATCATTTTCAATTCTGATGAATTTTTTTTAAGTTTAAAGGTTTAGAAAATAATTAAAATAATAATTAATTTAATAATAAAAAAATTATATTAAAAAAATAATTTATTATCTATTTTATAAAATATAAAATAAAGATAAAATCAAAGATTGTTTAATAATAATATTATTATAATATATTATTAAAAATAAATAATAAAATCGTATCATATAAAATCTAAGAAATAAATAATAAGATTAAAATATTATTAATTATTGTATATATGATAATTAATATATTTTCAATGATATTATTATTAATTAATGCATAATAATAATATAATAACACCATTGATTATAATATTATTATAAATATATTAATTTATTAATATATATAATATTAATAACATTATAAATTATTATATTGAAAAATATTGGAGTACATAATAATTAATAAAAATAATTATAAAATCTTGTAAAATAAAAAAATAATCATTTTGGGATTGAATTTGGGAATGGGTATGAAACCCACCAACTTAGAGGGGAATGGATATTTGGGAATCAATCTCATCCCCCATTCCCATATCCATTAACCAAACAGTGGGTTTCGGAATCATTCACATTCCTTGATTCCGAAACCCACCAACCAAAGTTACTAGTTCAAAACTAATTATGCTATTTTTAAATATGTAATATTTATTATTGACTTGCCATAAATGTGGACATGGAAAGCTATCATTGATAAATCTAATTGATATTAAATAATTAAGTAAATAAATGTATCAGTAAAGAAATATAATTAACATTACAATTCTATTGAGATAAAATCATAAGCATGCATAATAAATATTTATATATTCAATTTTTTCAAAATATTTAATTTGATAGCATTTTATTGTCACACCCCGATTTAATAATATGATATAATTCAAAGAAAATGAGACACATCGAGTACGAGACTTCACTTGGGATATAAATCAAGAATAAGAGCTCAAGCGAAGATGATAAGAAGCATCACACTTATCCCAAGTTAAGCAAAATATGAAGAAAGGGTGCCTCCTCATGAAGGGATCGTAGCTTCTTGAGTAAACCAAATATAAGAGTTTTTAATAAGTTTTGTAATAACAAAAGTCTAACAAAAGACATTGAGTCTAGCAACGGAAAGTTATCAAGGAAGTATGTATATGAAGATAAACACTTCCGCATCTAACTATTACAAAAGGTGAGTCTTCAGCTCTACTCTTCTGCTACTTCGTACTCTTGCTCCAAATCTTCTTTTAACCTGCGCATTTTAGAAATAATGCGAGGGGCTAAGTACAATTTGTACTTAGTGAACACATGCCCGAAAACATACATATATAAGTTTGTCATGATTTTTTAATCGAGTCGCACATGGGGTTTTAAGTTTGAAATCCTCCCATGGCACCAAAACATTTTATGAATGAGCTAGCTCTTTTACACAGTTAGACTATCTGCAAATAAATATGTGACTGGGAGGTGGCCGCCAACCACAGTCACGATGCTAGTCCATGTAGGGCGTGACCCTTTAACATGATAGCATTAAAGTGCACTAGCCCGTGGCATCTTATTATACCAACCGGGCACGATTGTTAGAGACTCGCAATACGCGTAGTCAACATTCACGTTCCCATGTGTAATGTTCTTCTCTGAGTGGGGTTCCCCTACAGAGAGGACAGATAGCAAACACAAACAGTAGGTAATGACAAAGCATTTAAAACAAATCATTTTATCTCATGTTTGATTTCTTTGAAGAGAAAACATCATTTTTATTTTATTTTAGCCCACAATATAGGGTGAAAGAAAGCCCACCTTTGTTGGTGTGGTTGCAAGTGATTTCTCTAGTTGTCGATCATTTCTTTGCCCTTTCCTATGACGTAAAGAATACGAGTAAATTCTCAAGAATAATAGATTATCTATATCTGACACACAAGTAGTTCTAGACTCTTAAATCGATCTTGGACTTCTTAGGTTGAGCCATCGGATATAGATAGGAAAGAATGATTATTTTCATATTTTTATGATATAATATTTATATAATTAAGGAATTACGAGAGTAAATGACAAGTTAAAACAAAATTCCATCAAATCCAAAAATATATGACACATATAACTAATTAAATCTCATTGAAACATTTAACAAATTATTGCCGTAAATCAAGGTGATTAATGTTACAATAATAAGGGAATTTTATGCAGGTTTTGAAGGAAATCATGTGTATAAATACTATAACAACTTATTTGAGGATTACAAAAAAATCAATCATTTTACTTTTACAGCATTTCAAGTTGAATAAAACCTAAAGAAAAAAAGAGTGAAAACATGTAACGCCCCCAACTGACTCCCCTAATTTGAGGCCGCGTTACATTGATG
>JAPKLW010000673.1:261654-299914 GCA_026898455.1 Plectranthus barbatus
CACTAACAATTATATATTTTTAGTCCAGAATCTTTTACTTTCCCTCTTAAGTTTTTAAAACTTAATTCCGGCTATTACATAATTACCTAAAATCAAATAATATCCCTTAATGTACACTTAATCTATTTGTCAACTTATTCTCCACATATATTTGTTATATAATTATATCATCATATTCAAAATCTCAAGATCTTATATATGCATGACTTATAAAGTTATTATGCCTTATGGAAAATTATGTTTTATATTTTAATCATTAATGCCTTTTATCTCTCAAATATTTTAGGGATTCATTGCTATTTAGCACAACTTTAATTTTAGCACAACTATATATACATCTCTCTATATGTATATATAGTTTGAATATGATTGTAAAAATAAAGTTTATACTAAATAAGAATGAATGTAAACCTTGAATTAAACCATAATGATTTTGTAATTAAATTTAATTTTATGCCCGCTAGGTATATAAATGCTTGATAATTTTCAAATTTTCAGTTCATGATGGACTGTTTCATAATAATAATATGATTTGTTATGGATATAAATTAATTAATTTTAATAATATGTGACTTAACGTATTTTTAATCTCGTTAATTATCTAAATTTTTTTTTTTTTTAAAATCTAGTTAATTATCTAGGGTATGTTTTAATTGGTAAAAGTAAATATTAGGTAACTCCATACTACAAGTTACAACCTAAAAAGAGTTGGGTAAATTTTAGAGTTAGAATTCATAATTTTCCCGATATTATAAATGGTATTAGTATTACAAACAAACAAAGAAGAGTTAATTTAGGAGTAGAAGTTGAGCGTTACAATGCAAGCTGCGATTCCTAAACCAACTGCATCTATTGTTCTTGGCTTATTCACCATGCCTTTGGAACGACGTCGTATCACTTTGATCGGTTCCCGGCGGCGGCCGCGTTGCTCCTTACAACGGCGATCTGGAAACTACCAGCCCACTTCTTGGGATTTCAACTACATCCAGTCACTCACCTCCCCATATGCAGTTTGGTTTCATCTACACGTTACTTTTAATTGCTTTTCTTCTTCATCTCTGCTCTGCTGATGGGCGTGGAAACTCTGCAGGGAGAGAAACATGCTACGCGGGCTGCGGGGCTCATTCTGCAAGTGAAGATGCTGCTGCTGCTGCAGCAGCAAATGGAGGCTGTAATGCCACGCTTGGAGCTGATTGATGACCTTCATAGGCTGGGTATATCTCACCACTTTCGCCAAGATACCAAATCTTGAATCATTTTTGTTTGAACAACGACGCTCCTGCGGAAAGAGACTTGTACTCGACAGCTCTTGCATTCCGACTCCTCAGAGATCATGGTTTTCGGGTTTCTCAAGGTATCTATATATAATCATCATGCATGATGTTACTTCCTCGAAGATTAATTAAGACTGTTTAATTAATGAACCAGAAATAAAATCTTTTTCGTTTGTTTTTCCTTTGTTTGTATTGTTATAGGGGTGTTTGATTGTTTCAAGAACGAAAAGGGTGAATTCAGACAAAGCCTTGGCGATGATGCAAGAGGAGTGCTGCAGCTGTACGAAGCTTCTTTCCTATTGACAGAAGGTGAAGAAAGTCTGGAGATGGCCAAAGAATTCGCCACAAACTGTCTGCAGACAAAACTACTTGATGAAGAAGGTGATGATTTAGCATTAATGGTGCGGGATGCCTTGGAGCTCCCAATTCATTGGAGAATCGAATGGCCAAATGCAAGATGCTTCATTGATGCCTATGGCAGAAAACCCCAAATGAATCCAACTGTGTTTGATCTTGCCAAACTCAATTTCAACATTGTCCAAGCAATGCATCAACACGAACTCAATCTCATTTCCAGGTATAATTTTTTCTGGCTAATGAGTAATGATCTCCAAGCTCCCAACCCTATATATATTTAATTAAATTATAAATGTGGTTGAATAGATGGTGGAAGCAAACGAGACTAACTGAAAAGCTGCCATTTGCGAGAGATAGATTGGTAGAGTGTTACTTGTGGACCCTTGCGCTTTTCCCTCCAGAATCTGAATATGGATATTCAAGGATGATGATCACAAAAGCCAACGTGTTTATTACAATATTGGATGATATATTTGATGTCTATGGCACCTTGGAGGAACTGCAACTATTCAGTAGTGTTATCCAATGGTTAGATACATTATATTAATATTCCTATATATATATGTATATATAATCATGATCAACATAGATCATGATGATATGAATTTAATCATCAACACTTTCTCTTATTAGTACTTATTTTGATAGTTGGGATCTTGAGGTAATGGATCAGCTGCCAAGCTACATGCAAATATTTTTTCTAGCACTCAACAACTTCATCAATGAAATGGCATACCATGTACTCAATAAACAAGGCATTCTCATCATTCAACATTTGAGAAAATCAGTAACACTTCTTATATATTATTCTCCTTTCTTTAATTAATTTTCTCTACTATATGTCCTAGTTGGTTTACAAAACGAAGTGTTGCAGTGGAAAGATTTATTCAGATCAGAAATGCAAGAGGCGAAGTGGCACGCGACGGGGTACACACCAACACTGAATGAATATATCAACAATGGCTGGATTTCGAGCACAGTTCCTGTAATTCTCTCTCATGCTTTCTTTCTCATCGAAAATCCAGTGAAGAAGGAGGCTGTTCGGAGTTTGTACGAGTATCACGACTTAATTCGATATCCAGCCATTGTTTTGAGGCTTGCAAATGATCTTGCAACATCAACGGTTCGTTATACCCTAGCTAGCTAGTTAGCTATTCCATTTATTTATGAATCTTGACAAACTTGATTGAATGGTAAATATAGTTTGTGTTGGAGTTGTATAGAATGAGATGGAAAGAGGTGATGTGAAAGCATCCATTGAATGTTACATGAAAGAAACCGGAGCATCAAGAGAAGAGGCTGGAGAGCATGTGAAGTTTATGATATGGGAGACGTGGAAGAAGATGAATGAAGAAATTAGGGTTGGAAATTTTGAATTTTCTCAAGATTTTAAGACAAGTGCAGTTGATTTGGGGAGAATGGCTCAGTATATGTATCAACTTGGAGATGGCCATGGAATTCAAAACCCTCAAATCAAGAAACGGATTTCAAATTTGTTGTTTGAACCTATTATTTAGGTAGATTGTTCTAACATCTCAAATTAATGGCAACAGATTCAAGGAAATACAAATCAAGGAGGAAGGCTTTCGAGCAAGTAAAATTGTTCCACCCCAAAATTTTTTAGATTTCGAGTTGTACTTTCTTATACTATTTAAAAACATAAAATCATGATTTCGAGCCATGATATCGCCTCGAAAAAAATTTGATCGAGGTTCGATCATTTACTAAACGAACCAAACTCGAGCTTTGAATCGAGCTCGATAACGTTATCAAGCCGAGCTCAAGCTCGGATGTGTTCGGTTCGCCAAGCTCAAGAACATGTTCGAGTTCAAACAAACTATGCATCTATATAAATTATTAAATTTTAATGATTGGAAAAGCATTTTTAAACTATTAAGCTATATAAGAAAATAATAATTTTTAAATAATAATAAAACAAACAACGAAAAAACCCTAAAAACTCTCTCAATCCCCAAATCGCATCTCTTACTCCTAATTCTCAAACTTGCGCCGCCCCTCAGGACCAGTGCACCAGCACCATCGATCGACACCCATCTTCTTCATTGACCGGCGACCGTCGCCCCTATTACCTCCGACCCATCTGGCTGCGCCACCGTTTATGCCCCTCTACAGTCTACCCTTGATCGGTGCGCTGCGCTGCCCCCTCGCTTCCTCAGCTCTTTCACCAGCGCCGCCCCCTCTGCCCTGTATCCCATAGCCGACGTGGTAAGCTCCTGTTTAGCTTTTTTTTTTTTTGTGTGCGCGCGCATAAATTTTCTTGTTTCCATGTGTTTGTCTCTTAAGATGATTTTTATTATATGTGAAGGAATATATTATAGTTTTTCTTCTCATATTTAGTTTTATACGAAACTATAAAATTAAAATTTTATTGTAGATTTCACTGCCTAAACTTTTGTTTGTGTCTTTATTTTAAAGTATAAGTTGGTCTCAAAGTGGTTTCTTTTGATCGAATGCTATCAAAATTTAAGAACTAAGGTGAAATTCTTTTTTATTTTTTTAACTTTTACTTGTGAATAATTTATTTATGGTTATTTATCATAATATAGTTATTTTGTTTGAATTCTGCAGGATTATTTTGCAAGGACTTGTGGATCTAAACAGTTGATGACTGAAACTTGATGAAATCTATTTGTTAGGAGTTGATTGTTGGATTATAAAATGTTAATTTGTTTGGTGAAAGTTTGATTGTTATATGTTTGGAGCTAATTGGTAGAGTTACAAAAATTTTAATTTGTTTACGGTAAATTTTTTGAGTTTATTGAAATTTTATTGTTGAATGATTTTATATTATTTGCATTTATTTGATGTTTATGATACATGTTTATTATAAGCTTTGCATTTTATTAGATAAACGAGCTCGAACCGAGCTCAAACTCGAGCTTACGAGTTCGAATCGAGCTCGAATTCGAGCTCACGAGCTAATAAGAACGATAAGTTTTCTAGCGAGTCGAGCTCGAACTTTTACAATCAAACTCAAACTCAAAAACTCTACTTTTAATCGAGCTCGAACTGCGTATATTTCTCATGAATCGAGCTCGAGCAGCTCACTATTTGGCCCGGCTCAATTCGTTTACACCCCTATCTATACCTACTATGATGGCCAGAGATGTGAACTAGTTAATAATTTCTTTAGTTTTTATATATATAAGAAAAATTACAGAATAAAAATAATACTATATATTTTGAAGTGAACAATTTTTTGAGTTGAAATTTTTACTGAAATTGCCACCGTGTATCTCAAATTTTTAAAGAAAACTATAAAAAAATACTTTAGAATATTGTTCAACTATGAAAAATACCTTAATATTTTCTTTTCTTTAAATTATATTCTAATATTTCATTTTGTCTAAAATTACTCTCTAATATGTAAATTATTTTAAAGTTTCTAATATCACTGAATTATATCCAATATTTGATTTTGTCAATAAAAAAATATCCTACATCGTTAACGGTGTTAAAATTCTAATGAGTTGGTCTCCTGAGAGAAGGTCTCACTATTTTTTTATTGTGAGACGGACCTTAATACATCATTTCAATAATTTAAATATATCATTTCATTTTTAAGAATTACATTATTTGCAATAAAGAAATACATCATTTCATTAAACTCATATTACAATAAAAATTGTGAAACATCATTTGCAATAAAAAATACATCATTTCATTAAATTCGTCTCACAATAAAAATGATGAGACCGTCTCATCTGAGACTTTGCCAATTCTAATAATTCATACATTAATTTTAATACAATATATGCCATATATGCCACAAAAAAAAAAATGTCATGCATTATTTAATACATGATTCATCAAAATCTTAACACCATTAATGATTCAGGATATTTTTAATTGACAAAATCAAACCTTAGGTATAATTCAGTTATAAGAGAAATATTAAAGTATTTTTATGGTGGGAAAACTATGAATTTTATCCCAAATAATTGAGTTTCTGGGAATTTTATCCCAAGTTTTCTAGGTTAGATAATTTTATCCTAAATAATTGAGTTTCTGGGAATTTTATCCCAAGTTTTCTAGGTTATGAAATTTCATCCCAACTATTAATTTTGTTTGAAATTTCATCCCAAATACTAATTTTGTTACATATTTGCTGAATCACTGTTTTTTTTACATGTACACGTCCATGTAGAATTTTTTTATCCAAAGAAAAAAAAAACACGTAAGCAATTTAAATCCAAAATACCTAAATTCTCAAATACTTCCTTCTTAAATCCCGTCTCCTCCTTCCCTCATTCCTCAACGATGGGATTTTTGAACTAATGCGATGATGAAGCATGCATCGAGCACCCGCATCTCCACGAACTCAGCTGCAGTGAAGCTTATATGATTTGCATAACAACTGCGCACTGCTTGCTCGATTTCTGCAGCGACTGAGATGTATCTTTCAACGCTTTGATTCATGCGCGCAAGAAGTGATTTTAGAACCCTTTCTTTGTTCTGTGCTAGAGGTTTGACCTCATCAATGAGCCTAACCAGCATAAAAAAATGATCAAAAATACCACCGTTGAGGAATGAGGGGAGGAGGAGACGAGATTTAAGAAGGAAGTATTTTAGAATTTAAGAATTTTGGATTTAAATTGCTTACGTGCTTTTGTTTTTCTTTGAATAAAAAAAATTCTACATGGACGTGTATATGTAAAAAAAAATAGTGATTCAGCAAATATGTAACAAAATTAGTATTTGAGATGAAATTCCAAAAAAAATTAAAAGTTGGGATAAAATTCCCAGAAACTCAATTATTTTGGATAAAATTCCCTAACCTAGAAAACTTGGGATAAAATTCCCAGAATTTCAATTTTTTGGGATAAAATTTATAATTTTCCCTTTTATGGTAGAGGGCAATACTTTAAGGTATTTTTCAATTTTCATACTTTTCCTTTTTCAAAAGATATATAATTATGTGTAATTGATGGAAAATTTGGAAGAAAAAAATTGCAAAAATAAAAAGTATTGGATATTATACTAAAAATATTTTAGTAACAGACCACGAAATTTCACTCGTGATATTTGAGCCCAACTCTGCAACCCGACCCATTTCCTCTGTTGCAGCCCTTCCCCTAAAATACTACTCTCTCCATTTACCTTTCATCCCAAAATCCGATCCAATCTTCTTGAAAAGAAGCTCGAACCAATTCTGTGCATGTGCATGACATTTAGGCAGGAATTTTGGGGTCCTGCTACAGTGAATTACATCCCTAGTTTTGTATATTAGATAGATTTAAGTCCTATCTTTTCATCCTCTTCTTTTCGATAAGAGAATTTGGATTCGTTGTTTGTGCCTTAATATTTAATTTCATTGATAAGTGCAGGTATTAATTCTCGTTTTCCTATTTAAGTTTTTTTGATTGTGGGATTGGGGAAAGATGATTTTTAAGTGAGAAATTGTTTAATTATATTGGTTCTTGTTTTTCTTATGGCCTGAAAGGTGATGGAGGCACTACGTCAGGTTCTTGACGCTATTATCGCGCCGCAAGAATCTGCGGGAAATATGACTGAAATGGAGATGAATCAGAGCGTGGATTCAATGTTGAAGAAAGTTGACACGGTGCAACTTCTGTGAGATTTTTCTAGTTTTTTTGTGTATATTGTTTCTGATGTTCTCTTTTCGTCGGGTATGTTGGACATACTCGTGACTGGATGTTGTGGCCTCGTGATGTCGTGTTTCAGTTTGAAGTTCTAATTTCTGAATGAGTATTGAATATTGAAGTGATGTTTTTTGTGCCTTACATTTTTTGAGGTAATATATTCAGCAGGAAAGAAAATTTCATATGATTATTTGTGTAGTAGTCCTGAACTTGTTACAGCAAGCTGTATTACATAGATATGAACTGGTTATGAAGTGGTCTAAGATAGGTGTTTTTGGGATCTCTTAACATTTTACGTGGTAATAATTGTTTTTCTCTATTTATTTGTATCTAATAAGTTAGTTAATTTCTGAGACCAAAGAAGGTTTTGACAAATGACAGCTTTATATGAAATAAAGTTTGTATCTCTATAATTGCAGCTTGCACAAAAACTCAATGAGCTTGAACAACTTTACTCTAACTCTGATAGAAAGAACCTGAACGATCCAAAAGGTTGTTTTTTAGTGAAGGACAAAGTAAGGGAAAAGTCCCTTGGTAACCTCTCTAAGAACATGCAGCAAGATGCAGCTGGTGCTCATAGAAGGCAAGTGCTTATGTGCCAATCTGGAACGATGCATCAGGTAACCTATTGGTTCTTTAAGTTTAATCTTAAGTTTTATATGGTCTTGGATGAGTTTGGAACGATGCATCAGGTAACCAATTGCCTCTTTGAGTTTAATCCCAAGTCTTATATGGTCTTGGACAACATGATTATGTGCTGCATTGCTTACAGCTTCTACACTCTCCTCTGTAAGCTTTTAGATGGACATAAATTTATGATGATCTCTGTTTTTCTTTTCTTGCGTGCCAAGTGGATCATGTTAATACTCTTGAAGTTAGGGCCTAGGGGGATATGATTATGAACATGAAAAATAATGTGAGGAAGACCTCCAGTGTTAAATCAACCAAAATAACATTCTTGGCTAGTGAAATCATTTTATTGTTGTTTTCTAATAATGATATAAAAGTTTCAGTATGAATGTTGTTGTATTGACTATCTGATAAGCAGCAAAGTGATTAGATTAGGATTGGATATCCTGGAATAAATTAGAAGCAGATTGATATAAATCTTGATTAGATTGGAAGTAGGAGAATGTCATTCGTATTTAATGCAGACTAGGTCTGAATTATGGTCAATCACTTTCCAGCCTTTTGAATACTGCACTGCACTGGGGAAAGGAGAATGACCACTTGTGCCTCAAAGTATGAGCCACGAATGGAGGGGATAGAGAAGAGCTTGGCTTCGCTTGAGTCACATATGGATGCCTCGGCGGCAAGTTTGGAAGCATGTGACAGTCGGCCAGAGGCTGTTTTGAATTTGAATCACGACTTGCACAAGTAATTAGCTGCCTTAGCGACTATCGTCAACATCATGGCATCTAGTACAGCTCCAACAACCACCATGTTGCCAGCTTTGGAAATTCAACCCCCAACAGCAGCAGAGATGGAAAAAAGGCCAACAGCAGCAGAGGTGGAAATACTACCAACAGCACACAGTCATCCTGCTATCACACATGATGCCCCAAATACACCCAACATAACAGCATCACAACAAATCAATACTACTCTAACACCTTGTTTGGATTTACCAACTTTCGACGGCCAGACCCACATGCTTGGATGGCTTGCTTCGAATATTTTTTTGGTTCACAATACACTGAAAAGCTTGGAGTTGGCCCCCTTATAGCCTTGACCGGTGTTGCCCTTCTTTGAAGAGACACTAGAATTAAATACACAAACAACAAGGCATACATATTCTTCAAAGCATGCATATCCTTCAAATTGATGAGGAAGAGGAAGATTGGTTATTTGGAATGTCTTCTCGTAGGGAAAAAAATGATGGTGAGATGTTTATTGTAGATGATTAGTGGGAAGATGAATTTCACTTTTAGAACCTAGGATTATTAGAGAACTATATTTCTGGTTTGCTTTATTTTTTATCATTGAGAACTTGTGCTAATTATGTAGTGTTGAATGTGTAGATCTATGATGTTTGATGTTGTCTTATGGACTATTTGTTGATTGGTGTGGAATATATATTCTTTATTTGACATTTATAGTTTTAACGTCATTGTACTAAAGTGATATTATCATGTATGTATAATTGATTAAAAACTCGACTCTTATCTTTGATGTGCTCACTTTCGCCTCTGGCTTTTGGGGACCTTGTTGTCTTGATCCATCTTGTCTCATAAATATTATGTATGCATCTATGATCGATAATACCGTGCTCTCTTTGATTTTAAGTGCCATTACTCCCGACAATAAAATAATCATTCTGTTGCTCTTTTGAAAACTGAATGTTTGACATTTATATTGTTCATTTACAGGATGAAAGGCAGAAAGTAGAAGAAGCTGAGATGCAGTTTGATGTGCAATTTGCTCATGATGCTGAATATGCTAAAATGGCTGTAGAGTTAAGTATTGATGTAAGTGAAAAAACACTTATGCAATTCGATAAATGAATCCCCTTACCCAAACCAAGAGAAGTTAATAAAGGAAAAGGAATCATTTTTGTTCCTGCTTCCTTGTGTTTTATGTTTTGCCTCTGTTATTGATTCTAAGTAACCTAGATTCCATATTGAAATGCCCTGAAAGCATTTTTACCTTTTCAGCTGGATGAAGTTGATACACGTCTAAAGGACCTAAGGGCCTTTATACATCAGAAATTAAGGTTTGTTCTCCTCTACACATTGATTTCTCAATTTATTTTTACTTATCTGTTGTGTTTGATAAAATGTGGACACCTTCGTACTATATATATAGAGTAAACACTAATAACAATTTCTACAAAATTATATTTGTGCAACTTTATCTTTAAAATATTACATCTTCGTTTTTTTATTTTATTTACTATTTTTTAAATAATACAAGTATAATTTTTATATTGGCTAATTTTCTTAATTTTATTTCTATTTTGTAGCCTCTGTTTGTTATGCATTTTTTTATTACATTTATATATATAGTTAGATGTAAAATAATTTTTCATTGTAAATATACTAATATGTAATATTGATGCATAAAAACAGAAACTATGCAATTTATATAATAGTTCATACATATATATAACTTGTTAATTATATTTTTGAAATTATGATATAAGATATCATGTGTTCAATTTGGGTAACACGTAGGTTTAAAGCTAGTAATTCATGTGTAATACTTGAGTATTATTAGTGTCAAAAGAATTACATGTATCTTCATCTTATGGATTTTAGTCCATATCATACAAGTTCCTGACTACAAGGTATTTATGACATTCTAATGTGGTGATGACTCATAAGGTTGTCAAATGTTTATGTTCCATAATATCTAGATTAATTTAGCTGAATTATAGTTATGATTCTTTTGTTGTGTACTTGACTTTTAAATTTGAAACATCATGTTAGAATATTTATGGTATTCAATATATTTAATTAGTTGATTTATACTGCCTAAAAGACGTAGCATCTTTGTATAAATATTTGGCTTTAGTATATATGTAAGATAACACAATACAATAATACATATATTCTCTCTACATATATTTTTTTAAAATATGTTTAGGTAACATGGTATCAAAGAACTTGATCCTAGGGTGCTCGACAATTGAGGATTTGAGAACTTGAAATTCTGGAAATCTAAAATTTTGAAATTGGGGTAGAAATTTAGGGTTTTAAAATTAGGGTCTTGATAAAGAAATCACAGTGCCCGTCCCCTGGCCACCTTTTCAGCTGCCCACTGCACCCTGTCAGCCTACCGGCTACCTATTGACTCCGCATTTGCATGCTATGTGCATCATTGACTCATCCTAATGTTGTGCCTTGCCTGTTAGGCTCATTCACCTCACTGGCCGAGTTCTACTGATAGAGTCGAGAGTTAGAATTCTTGACTGTAAAGCAAATAAAAATAAACTCTTCGGACAGATTGTTTGCCTTTTATAATGCATAAAATTTCCTGCCTATTCTCTATGCCCAACACCAATTTAAATGCTCAAATAAATCCTTCCTATTCATATCCAATAGTATATTTCTAAATTTGTAACTATAACATAGATATTGTGTAATCTCGCTCCCACTATCTTCTCCCTTAATGGTTATCCTCTGCTCCTTATCCATATGAAGGTCTTTGGTAGGTTTGCACTCATCATCTTCATTATACTTCAATTGTAGTTAATTGTCAAGTTAAAATATGCTTTTGCTACGGTAGCAGTTGAAGATGTTTTGGAAGGAACATTTTAGAAGATTAAGAAAGAGCTGATTATTCTTTTGGCTCCGCCGTTCCAGTACCTAGTTGTCTTTTGTCCACTTGTGTACTGTTTGAATCAATATCAATTTGATATTGGATTTTGTTTTGGTACTTGTTCACCCGTGTATTGTCTAAATCAAGACCAAATAGATGTTAGATATTGCTTTGGCTCAAGTTCACCCATATACTGCTTGGATGAACTCCCGATTGATGCTGGATTTTGTTTTGGGTAGTTGGATTCATTTTCAGCTCAATTTTGTTTTGGTAAAGTATGAAGACTGCTTCGTCTCTTGTTATGTGTATCGAGGCACATTGCTTCTAATGGTGTTTGAGTTGATTATCTTTGTAATAAGCATGGTTGCAGAACGTGGTTGACGCTATCGCTACGCTGGCTTTTAGGCGCTGTGCGGCGGCCGGCCGTGCCAAAAACAGCTTGTTGGCAGCATTACTCAGTTAAATTTACCTTTACTAGTTTGACGGAGTTGAAGGTCATTAGGTAGCATCAACGGCGTCAAAAAAGGGATGGAAATTGCACGCTAACACTTGACTGTGTGAACGAGATGGAAGGAGAAAGGAAAAAGACGAAGTGAAGACAAACGAGGTTGAGGGAGGAAAATGTCTTGTAGAGAGGCTAGAGGGCAGAGAAAATTGATTGAAAAGGGGAGGAGAGAGACTGTATTGGGAAGAGGAAATGTTAAAAAATATAAAAAAGTAAGAAATAGTTATGAGAAACAAGGAAAACTGATAAATTGCAGAGGAGAGACGGAAACAACAGATAGAACATGTAATTTCTTTGAAATTTTAGGCGCCCGACTAGGCTCTAGGAAGTGCTCCACTGCCTAGGGAACTTCACAACTTTGGTAATTGATAAATGTCGGACATGATTAATATCTATGTTCCGACTAAAAAATATATTAAATAGAGTATTTTATGGTCTCTAATTAGTTGATTTACAACCTAGAATACACGAGTCATCTAGATCATTCAATTTTTTTTTTGAATAATTATAAATTAATTAAACACACACCCACTCACACACGCAAATGTCCCCGGGGAAGCTGGAACCCGTGACCTCTTGGTCACAGGTAAGATGCTTTGACCACTATACCCGAGCAAAGGGACGAGCATTCATCTTTTTATATATATGTGGTTCAAGTTGATAGATAAAATAACGCAATACAACTACACATAGTCTCCCCACATGTGTTTTTGTTCAATATGCTGTCACACTTACATGTGTGTCTAAATTTCAATGCTTCATGATGATTGTATAAGAATAAGAGAATCTTCAAGGATAAAGAAGATTCTTAAAGGAGAAACGGAGTATAGTCGTGTGTAGAGTTTCCTCGTGGATCATGAATCACAATGATCTTTAAGGTTTCTCTATGTGACATGGAGATAGGCTTCCACCTAGTGTCTTGTCTGCTTTATTCTTCCTCTCACATCTTTGATATGTTGCACTTGCGTACCATTTTGTCACACTATAGAGTCACCCTACCTAAAATGCTTTAAGATTTAAAAATTTCTTGTTTTACTTTAGTCTCCCAACTCCAAATCATTATTCTATGCCAGTCGCTCAACATTGTGTGGTCCATTGCTTTCAGTTTATTCTATTCATCTCACTATCTTCCGTTGTTGCCTTATCTCTTATTTCATTGCTTTCAATTTCTTTTGTCCTCATCCTCTCAAGACCGAGGCTTCCACGTCCACAAACAACTGCATAGTCTCATTATCTCCTCTTTAAGTGCTAACCTGGAAATGCACAACTATGGCGGAATATAGACGAATTTGTGTGCATGCACCTGGGAGTTCTAGAATTTTATGGAAGCCATTTGGTTCATTAGGTTATCCTAGGAACATAGTTTTGTTTTGTTTCGTTTTTCATGATTGCCTGTATTATGATTCATGATCATTACGGTGCCCCTTAGGGTGTAAATGATGACATATATTCAGGTTTCAAATCCAATGAAGGCAACTGCGCATGAGTGTTGTACTCATAGACCTAGGTGCCGGACCAGTTAATATACTGATGCCAGAAATTGTAGCAATAATGGTGCTGGAACCAACACAGGTAGATGCTGGAGAAATCCAGAGATGTTGGTGAAGCTTAGTGATAAAAGAGACTGCAAAAATTCCTAAGGTCGTAGACCCTTAGGAGAAACAACGTTGATGGTTTACTATGCATCTATATTTATGATTCTTATTGGGTTAATTGCCTTTAAATACATGAACTTTGCAAGCTTTTGGTTCTTTAACATGTTTTCATATTTTGATTTTAAGTTACCATTTGTAGACATGTTTGATAAATTTTCCATCGTCCGTATTATTATTGGGTTTGAGATGGTTTACTTGGAACATTTTGAGTGTGTTAGTTGATGCAGAGGGGCTACTATTTTTATTCACGATGCCTATCCTAATCTAAAATTGTTGTATGCTTCTGTTTTGTGTCAGAAAGGTGACAACGGAGGAGAAAAAACGACTTGGGACTGCGATCACAAGCCTAACTCCCGAGGACATCAACAAGGCACTAGAAATGATTGCTCAGAACAATTCAAAGTTTCAAGCAGCTGGAGAAATTGTGGATATAGACATTGACGCTCAGGTTTCCAAACATCGTCCAATCATATAACCATCCGCCTCTTCCTTACACTCTTTCCTACATGGTCTAAGATGTATAGCCAACTCATAATGCTTTTTCTACTGTTGATGTTTTTTTGTTGTTGTCCAGAGTGATGCCACGTTGTGGAAATTGATGTTTTTCGTCAAAGACAGATTGCAGTCGCAGATGAAGAGCTCAATGGAAAACAATGCAGAGAACAACCAACGCTGCAGTACCAGAAGAAAGCGAGAAGCTCTCGAAACTTCATCCAAAACAGCACTGAGAAAGAGCCATAACCTTCCCAGTTGATGTTAGATTTTTCATTTATAGTTGCTTGGATAAATGCCTGCAACTCCTTCCTACCTTTATAGAGGCTACATTTGGAAAATCTTTTTGCTGGCCTGCATCCTTGTTGGAATGAGAAATAGAGTTTATATAAAGACCATTTTGCTGTTGAGTGAGCTTTCGTTAAGATATTAAGAATTATATGAGATTGTGTTGATGATTAAAGAAGTTTATGGGCTCGTATGGATGCTTGTCCCTATTTTCATTCTTGTATTAGGAATCACACAAGTAATAGTTTGGTTAGGAAGAGAAAAATCTGCAAAGTATAATAAAATAGAAAACAAACAAAAATGTGTGATTGAAACAATGATCAATTGTTTCAACACGCTTTGATCAATTGGATTGTATCAACACTCTTTGGCCTTGAATTAAAGAAAGATTCAATAACTCTTTTTGTGTTTCGTTGATTTCATCTAATGAACGAAGATTAACAAAACATATTTAATCTTATAATCACATCATGCTTGAATAATTATGAGTATTTCACGGTTTTTCTTAAAACACAAACAACGCACATTGATTCGAGAAAATGAATCTACTATTAAAATCTCTACATTAAATTATTTAGGTGCAAAATGTAATTCACAATGTATATTAGAATAAGAAACTTTAGGAGTTTTGTAGAGAATTATAAATGCCTATAACTCAAAGCCCTAGTGTGTATAAACTTCTCGACAAACAAAATAATTTTCTTCTTATAGAACAAAATAATCTTAATCTTATTCAAAATAATCTTATTCTTAGAGAATTATAATGTTGCAAGCTACTATAGAGGAGCTAACATTAACTTGAGAAAATGTTGATAAAAACAAACCCGTGAACCATTGTTAGTCTTTGTAGCATTTGATTCAAAAACATATGAGAAAGCACGATATAAGCTCATTGCTTATATTTATCAATATCTTATTGCAAAAGGAAATTGGAATATGCTATGAACTTGATAATTAATTATTTGGATATTGTGGATTATGTTTAGGGATGGTTTGTTAAAGTATGTTGGTTATTATTATTATTATTTTTTTTGCATATAGTATATGGTACCGAATTTTACAGTATAAGAAAATTTCATATCATTACCGTACCTAAATTATAATGGGCATATCTTTACTATATCAAAAATTTCAATACGGTATCATATATACCATACCAAAAATTATAAATATACAAAAAATTTGATAAATTCAATTTTTTTTCGATATAATTTAAATAATATTTTAGTATTTCAGTATTTTTTCCATCTCAAATCCTGATTGTATAATTTGGTTGGCGTTTTATGGCGGTAATATTTTCACAATGAGCACAAATGGAGGAATTTAAGAGAGAAATTGGGGAATAACAAAAAACTAATTTTACTTTTTTTTTTCTTTTTTTTTCTTGTGCCAAACAGCAACTATCCAACTAGGAGAGTGAAAGTGTCACACCTAAAGTTATTTTCCCAACAACTTGTACTAATTCTAGTTGGACAATAATAAATACGGAAATAAACTGAAAAATAGAAAAACAAGGAACTACAGCAAACAATTGCTGTTGATTCAGGCAAGATACAATTGATAAAAAATTTAATAAACGTGATTGTAACTCTTCCAATTTTAAAGAGTGTCATTTAATGCAAATTCTCTCTGTCACTATGTTGATGACAATATATAATCTTTACATCATTGTTTTATGTAGGAGAGGAGGAATCAAGGATTCTAAACTATTTTTAATAGAGAATAGTTTGTGTATATATATATATATATATATATATATATAGGAGGTGTTCACCATTTGGGATGTTTGATAGTCTACCTAAACAATAGGTTCAAACAATAAACTTGAAATCCGTTTCTTGATTTGAGGATTCTGAACTCCATGCCCATCTCCAATTTGGTATACATATTGAGCCATTCTCCCCAAATCAACTGCACTTCTCACAAAGTCTTGAGAAAACTCACAATCTCCAACCCTAATTTCTTCATTCATCTTCTTCCATGTCTCCCATATCACAAACTTCACATGCTCTCGAGCATCTTCTCTTGAAGCTTCATTTTCCTTCATGTAGCATTCAATAGATGCTGCCACATCGCCTCTTTCCATCTCATTCTACACAACCCCAACACAAACTATATTTTATCAAGAATAAATAAATGAACTATTGCTAGCTAGGGTAGTACTAACTGTTGATGTAGCAAGATCATTTGCAAGCCTCAAAACGATTGCTGGGTATCGAACTAAGTCGTGATACTCATACAAGCTCCCAACAGCCTCCTCGTGTGCTGGATTCTCAGTGAGAAAGAAAGCATGAGAGAGAATTACAGGAACCGAGCTCGAAATCCAGCCGTTGCTGATATATTCATCCAGTGTTGGTGTGTACCCAGTCGCCTGCCACTGCGCCTCTTGCATAAATGATCTGACTAAATCTTTCCACTACAACACCTTCATTTTGTAAACCAACTAATCCATATGTAGTAGAGAAAATAAAATAAAGAGAATCACGAGAAAGTCTTACTGATCTTCTCAAATGTTGAATGATGAGAATGTCTCGTTCTTTGATCAGTGCATCGTATGCCATTTCATTGATGAAGTTGTTGAGTGCTAGAAAACATATTTGCATACAGTTTGGCAGCTGATCCATTTTCTCAAGATCCCAACTGTTATAATTATTACTTGTAAGAGAAAGTGTTGATGTTTAAATCATATATATATATATATATAGTTATGTATCTAACCTTTGGATAACACTACTGAATAGTTGCAGTTCCTCCAAGGTGCCATAGACATCAAATATATCATCCATTATTGTGATGAATAGGTTGGACTTTGTGATCATCATTCTTGAATATCCATAATCAGATTCAGGAGGAAAAAGTGCAAGGGTCCACAAGTAACACTCTACCAATCTATCTCTCGCAAATGGCAGCTTTTCAGTTAGTCCCGTTTGCTTCCACCATCTATTCAACCGCATTTATAGTTTAATCAAATATATATAGGGTTGGGAGCTTGGAGATCATTACTCATTAGCCAGAAAAAATTATACCTGGAAATGAGATTGAGTTCGTGTTGATGCATTGCTTGGACAATATTAAAGTTGAGTTTGGCAAGATCAAACACAGTTGGATTCATCTGGGGTTGTCTGCCATAGGCATCAATGAAGCATCTTGCATTTGGCCATTCAATTCTCCAATGAATTGGGAGCTCCAAGGCATCCCGCACCATTGCTAAATCATCACCTTCTTCATCAAGCTTTCTCTGCAGACAGTCTGTGGCGAATTCTTTGGCCATCTCCAGACTTTCTTCACCATCTGTCAATAGGAAAGAAGCTTCATACAGTTGCAGAACTCCTCTGGTATCGCTGCTAAGGCTTGACCTGAATTCGCCCTTCTCGTTCTTGAAGCAATCAAACACCTCTATAACAATTTAGGGGAAAGAAACGACAGATTCTCTTTTAGATTCAATAAAACAGTGATCTATATGAAAATCGCATGCATCACGACGACGTACCTTGAGAAACTCGAAAACCGTGATCTCTGAGGAGCCTGAAGGCAAGAGCTGTTGAATACAGATCCCTTTCCTCATCTGTATCGCACTTCTTGAAATATCTTTGCTGATCGGAATGAAGAGATTTCAAGATTCGATAGATTTGGTCGTGGAAGTGATAAGATATACCCAGCCTTTGAAGGTCATCAATCAGCTCCAAGTGTTGAACGCCCTCCATCTGTTGCTGCAGCAGCAGTTGTTTCACTTCCACGATAAGCTCCGCAGCCCTTGTCGAATATCTCTCTTCCTGCACAATCCCTTCATCATTATACCCAAAAATAAAAGCAAGAAACCGACGATGCCGCCATATATACCGTATATCCACTGGTGAGCGACTGAATATAGTTGAAATCCCAAAGCGTAGGTTTGTAGTTTCCCGATCGCCGCGTAGTCGGGCTCTGTGTCAAAGCTTCAGCGCTGCTACAGCGGCTGTACGAGACGAAACACCGAGGCTTTTTCCCCGTCGGAGCTCCGCCGGAGAAGGTGCAATGACTGTTAGGAGTTGGAATATGCATAGCCAAAGTATACATTTTGATCAAATTCAGTACTCTCAATTGATCGAGTAAGATGTGTTTGGTGTCCTCTATTATACAAGTAATATGTATAGTATATATACACGAAAGTTATCATGTGAACAGACTTGGCCGGTACAGTTGTAGCAATCATCAACGTGGGCCTGTCGTTAGTTTTAATAAAAGTCATGAACTTATTTGATCTATTTATTTCATGTTAAGGTTTCCATATTTTGGATGTTTTTGTTGTTTCTATATTTTTAAGGTTTGAATCAAAGTAACCATCAACGTGGGCCTTTCATTAGTTTTAATAAGTGTGACAAGTCTGATTTTATTTAGGGTGATTCTAAATACAACCACATTTTTCTCAATATAGCCATTTTAAATATGATTTTACAATTTTATCCTTAAAATTTCATGATTTAAAATTTTAATTAAAAAATTAAACTCACATCAACATCTCATTCCCCCGAACAGAAATCAAAACCAAAAAATTAAATATCAATTTCAATCTGCGTCCCAAGACTTGTAATGCTATTGAAAGCTCTTGTTTTTATAATTTTGATACACATTGATGACGAGACCACCAGAATGATCACTCTTCGCCGCTAACAATTTATCCAGCGGCTGTAAATTCGCAATACCGTTGACCATGTATGTGCCGCCGCCTCCTGCCCAGACTTCGCCTTGTTCCCACATGCCTCCTCCTTCAAAATTTATAATCAGCCATCTCCTTATTCTCATCACCATGCCCCCTCTAGGCCTGCCGCCAAACGCACACTACCATCCCTCAACTTATAGATGTGCTTCTTGTTGGGGAATAACATTACAATTCATATAGTTGTGTTGAATGCTTCTCGCAGGCATTGGTGTAGATGATGAAAGATTATTCAAAACTTCCAAAAATTTGATTGTTGTTTCAAAGGTGTGGAGATGTAGTTGAGGGCCCGAGGCTACGATTATTAGTTTTACTTCTTATCTTTTCAATTGAAATTTTATATTTGAGGCTATAAGGGTAGAATTGTAATATATTTATAGAGTGGCTATGTTAAGTAAAAATGTGGCTGCATTTAGAATTACCCTTTTATTTATTTATTTCATGTTTTAAATGTTTAAATGCTTGAAATCATGCAATGTTTATTTTATTTTATTTTTTATTTTAAAGGTTGAATCAAGCATTGGAACATATTGATGTATTTTGTGAGAATTCTAGAACACAGTGTGACTCAGAACCAAGGATTGCCAATGTCTCGCCTTAAGTTAATACTACCTCCGTCCCAAAATAATTGTCTGATTTGGAAATGACACAAATACCAATGTAAGTAGAGACAGAAGAAATTAGTATTTTATTAATGAGTGTGTATTAACTTTCTAATTTAGGAAAGATGACAATTGTTTGGGACAAACGAAAAAGGAAAACAAGACAATTATTTTGGGACGGAGGGAGTACTAGTTTGTTGCCTGTGTATTGCGCGACGTATTTATACTTTATTGATAATTTATTATAAATTATATTAATTCCACTTAATCGACCGAATAAAACCATTTCAATATAATTTAGTGAATTTAATTCGAACATTAATTCAAACAATTTAATTTATAAAATCTTCGAACTATACATAATACATATTTTTACATGTAAATTCTTTATTTTTGAATTGAGGTACTCAATTTAAATGATGAAGGAAGTATCCTTTTCATTAATCGAACACATGACTAATCAACATATATAAGAAAAACGTTTAAATACTGCATTTCGATCGAGATTGAGACTAAGTTTCAAATTTCTACAAAGGCATTAGGCATCTTTCATAATCACGTACGTGGTGAAGTTTGATTGTCCGTTGCTGCAATTACCAAAAAAAAAAAAAAATTGAATGCCGTCTCTTTCAACACTACGAGGCTAACTTCAATTTATTCCGTTTTACAATTCCCTCCTTTTCAATCCAATTTTTATCTACCACATGATATAATATCGTGAAAATCATATTAGTTTCTTTTTTTAATTATTATCATGATTCTTTTATTTTTTGATTCAATTTACGCAATCATACTCTATTCATTTAAGATTTTGAAAGATCATATTTTTATATACATAGAGTATTGATTATATGTTACCCACCTTCCAAATGTTATATGAGGTCAAATCTTAGTTTTTTATTTATTTGATCTTGTGGCCCATATTTTTATTCGAATTATTCATTATTAAATTTTTATTTCCTTTTTAATTATTAATAAGGGTGATTTAGGAATTATATTGTTAGCAGTTATAATATAAAATCATCTATCCAGATTTTTTTTCTCTAGTTACTATTTACTTGCATATTAATCATATAAAATCTCTTTTTTCGTCCATGATTTATTTTCATACACAATTTTTCTATTTTTCACGTTAATTGGGCGGCAATCTCCAACCCAACACGAAAAAAATAGGTTGGGTCAACCCATTTAATTTTTGGGTCAATTTCGGGTCAACCTGTCCAACCCATTTAATTTCGGGTTGGGTTCGAGTCAATCTCAGGTTGACCCGCGAACCCATTTGACCCACCAACAATATTAATTATTATTATTATTATTTATGAAATATAATTAAATAAAAATTTAATAAATAAAATATAGCTTAAAACCAAAATTTTTAAATAGTTAACATATTTTTTTAATTTTTAAAATAATTAACATAATTTATTAATTTTAAAATTAATTAACACATTTTTTTTAATTTTTAAAATAATTAAACAGGTCATTTCGGGTCAGTTTCGGGTCGACCTTAAAATAAACAGGTCGGGTTCGGGTTGAGATTTTTGACCCGCGAAAATATACAGGTCAGGTTGGCGTGTCGCTTGTTATTATCAGGTCACAACCCGACCCGCAAATCCGAACCCGACCCATTTGCCACCCCTAATTCTTCTTATTCGATAGTTTCAGAACAACTTTTAAGACTGTTTCATCATCTTCGTAGTTTTTATTCCAGATTGGAGATAATTAAGTGACTTACTTGTGGTAATCGATGTTGGAGCAAAATATAGCACATTCAGGTTCATCGTTCTCGTGACGGTGGCAAAGATGCGGTGCGAATTAGCAGGAAAAATGAAATGCGGCTTATGAAATTGGAATGGAGAATGAATGTTGACGAGGTTGAGACAGCAGATGGCCACGACGGGGAGGTAGTGGAGTTATAAACATGCGCTGTTCTTCTCCTTGTGGTGTGATCTTTGTGAGCACTGTTGCCCACCATTGGTCACTAGCATCGGTATACAGAATAAGATCATCCTCATCCTACGGTATAGCCAACTTCGGGAGATTTTTGCAAATCTCTTTCAAATGCTGATAAGTTCATTATTTCAATCACTAATTTATATTATTTTCTATTATTTTATGTAGTTTTCTTGAGTTTATATATATATATTTCATGCATGAGGCTATTATATGTGGTGTTATGCTTGTCATGGTGTGTTTTTGCAAGTTTTAGGCTTATATTCACTGGAAAACTATTCCGAAAGCAGTTGATGTGCAAAAGTAGCAGTGAAGAGTTCCTCCACACAAGGAATTCAGGCTATTTGCGCATGGCAATGGATAGATCTTTGAGTTAGCTTTCCAACGCAACTGGAATCGGGTCAATCGGAGTTCGGGAGTGAAAGTTATGGCCAAAATCGTGAGACCGCGCAGATGGGTTGACGCAAGAACACGCGTGTCGATCGACGTAGATCCACGTCGATCGAAGTGTGGGAAAATCTGGCGAAATTTGATTAAATTCGAATCAAATCGGATTTCCAGCCCTAGACTTGATAGGATACACACCCACTCTTATAAATAGTCCTTATTTTCCAGTTTTATTGATCCCTTATCATACTTTACCTCCTGGAAGCATTCAACATACTTTATTTTCCAGCACGAACCTTTATTTTCTTGTAAGTTACTTTTATGCAATTTAATATGTTTTATTTTTTATTTCTATCTACGATAAGTGGCTAGAAACCCTAGCGGGTTTTAGGACAATGAATATCAATCAACTGCATATTTAATTGATTAACATTGAATTGCTTGGTTTTGAATTCCTGTTTGAATTATTAGGATTTAGAATTAATCAGATCGAAAGATATAATTAATTCTAGGTTTATAGTTGTTAATTGAATGACTGAAAGGAGAAAATTAATAACATGGAAAGGATTTTGAATACAATTAGAATATCTGTCCAAGGGGAAGATAGTAATTGTAGGGTTTAATCTGTGGAGTTATAAAAGGTTGATTAGTACTGTGTTATTGAGGCCGACAAAGCATATACATTCATATACTAGTAACCTAGGCTATAATTATCTGACCAAGAAATTGTAGTATATTATGATTTCCCACCAATGCAAGTTAATTAATTGATATGTATTTTGATTGATAGTTCGCCCTAGAGTCTGTGTCCCTTTAATTTGATTTCCCAAACTCTTTAAATTTTCGTTTTGTTATCTTTACTTTTCAAATCAAAACCCCAATTTTCTGTTTACTCAAATAATAGATCTTAAGATTATGACTAGTAATAAAATAATTTTGTTGCACAATTCCTCTGGGTTCAACAACCTTAGGGTACTCTTATAAATTTATGTGCCACTGCGTCTGCAATTAATCTATAGAAATTTACAATGATAAAATTGGCGCCGTTGCTGGGGAATTGTTAGATATTATTTAGTTACTAGTTTATTTTAAGATTAATTGGATTGAGTTTGTATTTTTAATTTCATGTGCGTGTGTGTGTTTTTCCGCCTCGACTTCGATCGACGACTGCCCGCGTCGATCAACGTCGAGAGTTTCTGAGTGTCGATCGAAACTCACCCGTGTCGGTCGACGCTGAACTAATTTTTCCCTGTTTTCTCTTTTAGGTGGTGCATGAACACTAGGTCTCGAGGGAAGCTGCTTGAAGCTTTCAACCCTGAGATAGGAACTTCTTACCATAAGAAAAATCGGAAGGAAAAGATGGATCCACTGGAAGATCGAAATCCACATGAGATTGACCCGACTATGCCACCACTAGAGAATACCGATGGACAACTTACAGCAGGGGATACTTTGACCCTCATTCGGGAGATGCACAAGATGCGAGCGATAGTTCAGCCTCAGAGCTGAAAGAGAAATTGAAAGAGAAGCTGCACGAAGAAGGCAAGAGAGAGAGAGAGAGAGACAACGTCTGGATGATTCGGATGATGAGGATCCAAATGTAATGGGGAGGAAATACAAGCCGCAGCCCGGCAATGAGAGATTTGCTATTGGCATCAACGCTAATAATTTTGAACTCAAAATCGGGTTGATTCAGATGGTTCAGCATAACCAATTTGGAGGCAGAGCTACAAAGACCCATATATGCACCTGTGGATCTTTGTGGAGGTGTGTGACACCATCAAGCAAAACAATGTCGGACAGGATGTGATCAGACTGAGGCTGTTCCCATTTTCACTGAGAGATCAAGCACGAGCTTGGCTTACCGAGTTAGACTGCAGCAAGATCCAGACTTGGGAGGACTTGCAAGCTGAGTTCCTCTCCAATTTCTTCTCACCCTCTGTCATCATTCAGAGGAAGATGGACATTCTACAATTCCATCAGAGGGTGGATGAGTCTCTGTTTGAAGTCTGGAGCAGGTTCAATGAACTGCTCAGGAGCTGTCCCAGCCATGGAGTCGATACTTAAGAGCAGGCTCATATTTTCTATCGGGGCATGAATGAAAGGACTCAAGAGTCCGTGGACAACACAACTGGGGGATCCATCATGAGCAAGTCTCCGAAGACAAACTAATTGTGGCACAAAAGGCTAAACTATTTGAATTTAAAGATTATCAATTATTTAGTTAAGCACGAGCTAGTAAAAGGTCTGCCGAAGGGAATATGTAGGAAAGAAGGCATCTGCAGGGCATGCCAACTGGGGAAGCAGACCAAAGCTTCATTCAGAATTAAGCCAGTCAGCGCGAACACAGAGATGATACTAGAACTACTGCACATGGACCTCTTTGGATCAGTGACTCCACCCACCATTGGAGGAAAAATATATTCTCTGGTAGTCATTGATGATTACTCAAGATACACGTGAGTGAAGCTTCTAAAGACCAAGTTTTGCAATGGAACCGAGTTTTGCAATGGACTGCTGATAGATTTCTGCGTTGAAGTCGGAATAGGACACGGGAGGTCATCTCCAAAGACTCCACAATAAAATGGGCTTGCAGAAAGGAGAAACCACGTTCTCAAGGAGGCCGTAAGGACCATGCTGGCAGAAACCAGCTTAAGTGAGCGTTATCGAGGAGAAGCTGTTATCATAGCCTGCTACACAAACAATAGAAGTGGACTCAAGAGTTGTCTGCACAAAACTCCCTATGAAGCTTATCATGGTCGTAAGCCTTCTTTAGCTCATCTTCGTGCTTTGGTTCACCATGTTATATTCACAATAATGGGAAGTCGAAGTTGAATACTTTTTCTCCCGAAGCTGATGAGGGTGTTTTCCTTGGATATGGACACACCTCTCACAAGGGATACAGAGTACTCAACAAGACCACCAGACTTGTGGAAATAACATGCAAAGCTATTTTTTATGAAGCTACTTTAGTGCGCAGGAATATGAAAGTATTGGGTGAAGAATTTCATGAGATCGATAATGTTGACGAACAATTGGGCATAGAAAATTCAGATCTTGAACCAATTGCTCCGACTAGATCTCTAAGTAAAAATTCTTCACTACAAGTTTCATCAGCTAGTGTTGAGACCACTGAGAGGGCTGGTGATGCTATTCAACTAATTATTGAGGCCTTGGATTCCAAATCCCTATATAATGGCATAAATCAAGGGGGAATTGAACCTGGAGTTCTCGAGCTTGAGAATGAAGAACTTTCAGGAAGAGCTCCAGAGACAGAGGAAGTGGCAAATCATGAAGACCTAACTAGTGAGTTAGGAACTGATGGTGCTAAAACTAAAGAGCAACGAGTTGATGACATCATCACGCCAGTTCATGAAGAATCCGATTTAGTTACCTTGCTTCATGATTTTAAATTTCAATTTAATTGTAATGAGTGTTTTTTAATAAGATGGGTAGTTTTGAGATGTAATTTATTTTTTGTTATATTGTAATAACTATTGATTTAGGCTAATGAAATCATTCATCTAGAGATACAATATTTTAAATTAAATAACATAAGAAAAAATATTTGTGTGAGAAAGTGAGTAAAATTTGATTATATTTACCAGATTATTTGAAGTATTGATTTGTATTCAAGTAACGTGGAAAATATAAGCAATCAATGTGCTATATCAAGCAATATGATAAGTATAATCAAGCAACGTGATAAATATAATGAAATAACTTTCTCACTGGGGATTTCTCTCTCTCTCTGTGTATATATATATATATATATATATATATATATATAGAGGAGAGATCATGTGAGAAAAAATCCTCATGTGAGAAAAAAGAATAAATCCTATCCATTAGATCAAAATAAGTCAATGGTTGATATGAAATCAAGCAACAATTAAAACACAATCAAGCAGTTGTTTGATTGTGTTTTAGTTGTTGCTTGATTGTGTTTGATTTGTTGCTTGATTTTATATCAACCATTGATTTATTAAGATATGATGAATATGATTCATTCTTTTTTCTCACAAGGAACTTTTTCTTACCTGATCCACATTCCCTATATATATATATATATATCATATGTGAACCACCTTCCAGATGAGAAATAAGAACTATTCTAGACCTTTAATTTTGAATTTTGAATGGTCCAGATTTAATGTTTAATTGTTTATTATTACTTAATTTAATTATTTTTTAATTACATTAAGGGCTTAATAGTAAATAATATAATCTAATTATATTATTTCCATAACTACCTCCTAATATTTCTCTACCAGATTTGCATCGTTGCACCTATTGTCATTTCTTTCTCTCCCCTATCTTGTTACTGCACGCAGAATGCCCCCACCCCCCCACACTACAAAATCTAGAGAGAAATTGTCGTCACACAAATTCTAAGCTTTGAAGGAGTATTAGATTTGAAACTAAGGCGCTGTTGCACCAAGAGTATGATTGTTATTTTTGGCCCATTGTTCTAGAACTGTGGAGCATAGTTTGTATGTGTGCGGCTTTACAAATTGTGAAATGAGGTAAGGATGAAGATTGTAAATAATATATATAGAGTAGAGGAAGGAAGATGAAAGTGGGGCGAGAAAGAGAGAGGTGAACGACACATGAGAGAGAAGAGAGGACACGTACATGGATTCAAGTGAGTTGTTTGGAAAATAAGGTTACCAATATACTGAAGCAGTTATAATTATATATATTTGCAGTAATTTACAGTTAAAGTTGCATATATTACGCCTGTACAGTTGCATATATTCGCAAGTGAGTTGTTTGGAAAATAAGGTTACCAATATATTGAAGCAGTTATAATTATATATAGTTGCAGTAATTTACAGTTAAAGTTGCATATATTGCGCCTGTACAGTTGCATATATTCGCAAGTGAGTTGTTTGGAAAATAAGGTTACCAATATATTGAAGCAGTTATAATTACATATAGTTGCAGTAATTTACAGTTAAAGTTGCATATATTACGCCTGTACAGTTGCATATATTCGCATGTCTGATTTAATTTTTTATTTTTTGAAGCTATTGATACGTCAGTTATTAAGAGTTCCTTGATACAATTCAAGGGATGACACTGCAACAAATTAGTTTATAGAATGCAACTAATTTATACAAATAATGCAACTTCTCATGTAAAATAAAGTCAAAATTCCTGAAAATTAGGGATAGTGATATATGAAATTAATTTTTTTTAAAAATAAATTGTAAAATTTTGCTTAAAATTTGAAATTAATGAAGAAAAATAAATTATTTTTGAGATGTTGATAATTTAGGGATCAAATACCACAAAATTAGGAAGGAAAGAGAAGTTAATTTTGAAATGCAATAATTTAGGAATCAAATCCCATAAATTAAGGAAAAACAAATCGTGCAAATATAATTTAATGCCAAAATGACCAAAAAGTCCAAGTAATGCAACTTTT
Organism: Plectranthus barbatus; assembly: GCA_026898455.1. NCBI lineage: Eukaryota > Viridiplantae > Streptophyta > Magnoliopsida > Lamiales > Lamiaceae > Plectranthus > Plectranthus barbatus. The sequence goes on from JAPKLW010000673.1 coordinate 289,179, forward strand.
TTGTCTTATTACTGCAGCAAATTTTTAAACTAAAAATATTTGATCTGAGTCGTTAATTTAAAAAACCAATGCACCAGATTTGGTCTTATATCACATCTAAAAGGTGGTTGACACCATAATGCACCCCTATATATATATATATATATATATATATGAGGGATCATGTAAAAAAAAATCTCCATATGAGAAAAAGAATGAATCATGTCCATTAGATTTAAAAAAATCAATGGTTGATATTCAAACAAGCAACAACTAAAACACAATCAAGCAACAACTAAAACATAACCAAGCAACGTTGGAATCAAGCAACGACATGAATACAATCAAGCAACCTCATGAACACAATCAAGCATCTTTCTCACTTTCTTACGTTAAGACCTTTCTCACCGGATCCGCTCCCTATATATATATATATATACATGTATTTATACATATAGAAATTTGATCATATGAGAAATGTTATTAATGTGAGAATATGAAACAATAAATAATGAAATAATTTTAAAATAAATTAAACAAAATCATGAAGTATTTTGAGATTTAAAAGAAGTATTTTTTGAATGCATGATTGTGATAATAAAATGAAATATTTTGAGTTTAACTAATAATGGAATTTATATATTCAATGAGGGTAATGTTAATAATTGTGTTAAAAAAACAAATTAAACAAATAGTGGAATTATCATTAAGGATACGTGGCACAAATACATGGAGGGCGGGTTTGTCCTTAAGAAAAATATATATTCGTATATATAATTATAACTTTACCTAGAGCACACGCAAGACACATCATTTGCACATAGACTAAAAGTAACGAAAAGAAGAAAATCCATTACAGGGCCGACCCTAACCGCAATCGGAGACAGTTCCAATAAACTCCTATTTAGGGGATTATCACTATGAAAATAAAATTATATGGCAAAAACTTACGTTAGGCAGGCCTAAACGGTTTAGGAGGGTTTTATCCTACCCAAATGGGTTGACCTATTCCAAATAGGGTTTATTAATCTCAATTAGGATATATTATATGGATTTGGGTTAATGGATAAAATCCGCCTAAATCGTTTAGGCTTGTCTAACCCAAGACATTCCCAAATTGTATTGATCGCGTCATCTGTACATGACATGAATCTTCCATTTCTGTGACCCCAAAAAATTAATATATACATTAGGTACGTGGCCCAAGTCCAAATTTAAACTCCACCTAAAAATCAATTGCTAAATTCAAATGCAGCAAGGACGTCGTGTGAAAATCGCCCAATTTTTTTTATACCAAAGCACACTTGCTACTTGCTATTAATTACACAAACATACTGTCAATATATGAAATTCATTACATAATATAGTTAATCCCTTCCATCAACATCACCATATTAGCATGCAGTTAGCCTAATTTGTTTATCGCAGAATTGAGATTTCAGAAAATAAATATATATGTCATGACCATTTACGAGGAATTAATGTAAATTGATCTTATATTATTTAGTTTTTGCCAATTATATTATACTTACATATTAAAATATTATAAATTATAATGGATTTTAAATACATAATACATTTATATACTTTGGATTAAAACTTAAGACGATTAAAGATATATATGTAGTTAAAGGCCCAATATTTTGAACCGGCTCTAAACAATAGGTTCAAATAGCAAACTTGAAATTTGAGCTTTGATCTGAAGATTCTGAATTCCATGCCCATCTCCAAGGTGGTACACATACTGAGCCATCCTGCATAGATTAACTGCACTTCTTATAAAATCTTGAGAAAATTCACTTTCTTCAACCCTAATTTCTTCATTCATCTTTTTCCATGTCTCCCATATCATATGCTTCACATGCTCTCGAGCCTCTTCTCTCGAAGCTCCGGTTTCCTTCATGTAGCATTCAACCGATTTCGGCACATCACCTCTTTCCATCTCATACTACAAAACAAATGAGCTCATCATAAAAATATTACTGTACGTACTGTATCAAAGAAATTAACCTGTACATATTTTTGTAAAATCACGTTAAAACGTGCATGTACGAACCGGTGATGTTCCGAGGTCATTTGCAAGGCGTAAAACCATTCCTGAATACCGAACAAGGTCATGATATTTATACAAGCTTCGAACAGCCTCCTCCTCTATTGGATTGGTGATGAGGAAGTATGCATGAGTGAGAATGACATGAGCTGAGATCGAAATCCAAGCATTGCTTATATATTCATCCAGCGTTGGTGTGTACCCTGTAGCATACCACTTCGCCTCCTGCGTATATGTTCTGAATAAATCCATCCACTGCCACAATTTATCGTGTGAATCACAGAGTTATAGAACAACTGAATCCGAGATTAAAACACTAGGTCATGTAGTAATTAAGAAATTAAATCATACTGGTTTCCTCAAATGTTGGATGATGAGTATGTGTTGTTCTTTGAGAACATCGTACGCCATCTCGTTGACGAAGTTGTTGAGTGTTAGTATTGAGGTTTGTAATCGAAGAGAGATGAACCAGAATTTCTTTATTCAGCTCTCATTCAATCTGATCGGGAAAGATCCATTTACATGAGAAAGGAAGAACGTCCGTACCCATCACATGAAGGGCACGTGAACTGTAACGGAATGAAAACGCATAAACTCACGCAACGCACAAACACGCTTATTTCACACATAATAACGAAAAATAAAAACAAAACAAACTGCGACACATGTGCATGCATGTATCTCCTCCCATGCATACGTGCATCCTCTCATGTATGCGTGCATCCTCCTCAACACCCCCCCTCAAGATGGAGGCGGTGGAGATCAACCACACCCATCTTGCAAAGAAGACGATGAAAACGCGGACCCGAGAGTTGCTTGGTGAAGAAATCAGCAAGTTGGAGGTCACTGCGAACGTGCGTAGGATCAAGAAACCCTGACTTGAACAAACTGCGCACATGGTGGCAATCAAGCTCAATGTGCTTTGTACGTTCATGGAACACGTGGTTACGAGTGATTTGAAGAGCTGCAAGGTTGTCACAGTAGAGAGGTAGAGGAAGCGGAAGCGGAATATGCAGATCTTGGAACATGTAAGACAGCCATTGCAGCTCCTTAGCAGTGGAGCTAAGCGCGCGGTATTCGGCTTCGGCACTGGATAAAGCTAGAGTGGATTGCTTCTTGCAACGCCAAGAAATGAGCGAACAGCCAAGAAAGACACAGAAACCAGTGAGAGACTTGCGAGAAATCTTACACGTACCCCAATCGGCATCAGAATAGCTAACCAAATTGAGCGAGTTGCGAGCTGGCAGGAAAAGACCCAGAGAAGGGTTGGATTTAAGATAACGAAGGACATGCATAGCACAGTCCCAGTGAACGAGCCGAGGGGTAGCGACAAACTGGCTGAGCTGTTGCGTGGCGAAGGCAAGATCAGGTCGAGTTAAACTTAGATACAGCAACTGACCCACAACTTTGCGATACTGCTCAACCTTCTCATATGGAGGAGAGGAAGGAGATGTAAGATCTACACCTGAAGGAAGAGGAGTGTTAGTAACACGGCAACCCAATAAACCGGCTTGGTCAATAATATCCAAAACATATTTGCGTTGGCAAATATACAATCCCTCATCACCACGGGCAAGTTCCATACCGAGGAAGTAACGTGCCTCTCCAAGATCTTTAATAGTGAATTGAGCATGCAGATAATTTTTCAGAGCGGTAATATCATCAAGATCCGAACCGACAATCAACACATCATCCACGTAAATAAGCACAGCCAACTGAACCGGACTGGACATGCTGAGAAATAAACAAGAATCATGAGAAGATTGTTGCAGACCAAACTCCAAAAGTGATCTTGTAAACTCAGCGTTCCATTCACGAGAAGCCTGTTTGAGCCCATACAAGCTGCGTACAAGTTTGCAAACTTGGCCAGGACCCGCATCATGAAAACCCTGAGGTGGTAGCATATAAATCTCTTCAGATAGAAAACCATGCAAAAATGCATTATTAACATCAATTTGATGGATGAACCATCCTTTAGAGACAGCAATAGTAAGGAGAAGCCGAACAGTAACGTGTTTGGCAACTGGAGAAAAAACTTCTTCGTAATTAAGGCCATATTGTTGTTTGAAACCTTTAGCAACTAAACGTGCCTTAAATCTTTCAACCGTGCCATCAGAATTTAGTTTAACCTTATACACCCATTTAGAGTCTATAGCCGTCTTTCCTAAAGGTAGGGTAGTGAGAGTCCAAGTCCCATTAGATTTAAGAGCTGTAAGCTCCTCATTCATAGCCCCCACCCATTCCACATATTTACTTGCCTCAGCATAGGATTGTGGTTCTTTAAGATTAGTCACATGAACAAGGAATCCAACAAAAGTTGGAGTGAAGGAAGATGAAGTAATGTAGGGAAAAGTGTAGGGAGTGAGAGATGATACCTCTAGAGAAGCAGTGAGTGACAATTGGTCCAAACAAGGAGCAATGAAATCCTTTGTCCAAGATGGAGGTTTGATGGTCCTCCGTTCTCGTTGCACAGCTATACACTCTGCAGGTGGAGAAGAAATTGGATCAGACGAAGGATTGGAAAGAGAAGGTTGTAATGATGACTCAGATTGATTAGAAGGTGGAAAAGCTAAAGTAGGTGAAGCAGATGTATTAATAGGTTGGGGAGTAGGTGAGTGGGAAGGAGTAGGTGGAGTAGATGAATCTGCTGATGTAGGAATTTCAGAGATGTGAGGAGAGACATAAACAGTAGATGGTGTGGCAGAGGGTGAAGAAATAGGTTGAGGTGTAGGGTGGTGAAAGGGAAAATCATGAGGTACGAAATGAACATCCCTGCTGTGTATTATTTTTTCATCTTGTATAGCATATAGTGTGTATCCTCGCTTACCAGGAGCAGCTCCAAGTGAAACACAAGTAATGCTGCGGCTATCAAACTTATGCTTGCTTGGTGTGGTATCCACGGCATAGCATAGACATCCAAAAGGTATAAACTCATCAGGAGGCACCTCTTTGTTAAATAGTAAAGAATATGGACTTCTCCAATCAAGGTTTGCAGCAGGCAATCTGTTTATAACCCAAGTAGCATGAAGCAAGGAATATGGCCAAAGCTTATGAGGTAACTTGCTCTGGAACATAAGAGCTCGAGCTGTCTGTAAGAGAGATCTATGTTTCCTTTCAACCACACCATTTTGCTGTGGAGTATAAGCACAAGTAGTTTGGTGAAGGATACCTTTCTCTGTGAATAAATTCTTCATCTTCTGGTTGACAAATTCTGTTCCATTATCACTTCTTATCTTTTTAACCACAACGTTGAACTGTGTCTCAACCATCTTCAAGAAACCATCCACCATATCAGGTACTTGCTGCTTGGAATGTAACAGAAATATCCATGTACAACGGCTGAAGTCCTCAACAATTGTGAGCATGTAAGTAGTGTTTGTAATTGAATTCGCTTTGTAAGGACCCCATAGATCCATATGAACTAATTCAAAAGCTGTGTCTGATCTATGACCTTTAGAAGGAAAAGCATCTCTACTTTGTTTGGCATGATGACAAACTTCACAACCAACAAGAGTTTCAACCTTTTCTGTGGAACAAAATTGTTTCACCCCAGGAATGTGCTTCATAGTAGAAATAGATGCATGGCCGAGCAATATGTGCCAATCAGTGACAGATAATTTCCTAGTATCAGGCAAGGCATTAACATGAAAAGATTGTGGTTGTGACATGATATAAATCTTCCCTTGGATTCTCCCTATTCCAACTATATGATCTGAATTTTTCTTTTGGATCAGGCAATGAGTATCAGTAAAGACACACTTCACATTTAAGTCACAAATCAGTTGAGCAACTGATATCAAATTGTGAGTAAACGAGGGAGCTAGAAATACTTTACCCAGACACAAGGTGGAAGACAACCTGACCTTCCCTGCTGAATGTATCCAAGTGATACTTCCATCAGGTAAGTGGATTCTTTGAGGAATGTCCAGAGGCATAATGTCGTGCATAATGGATGCATTGCAGCATAAATGTACACTTGCTCCCGAATCAATGATCCACTGTCTCTGATTAACCATATCTGAGGCTCCAAAAATATAATGGCTATCAAAACTACTAAAAGGATCATCAGCTGCTTCATCTTGGGTAATCATGTTAACTTTCTCTTCTTCGATTTTGAGCTTCTGAAGGCATTTAGTGATCTTCTCTTCAAGCAGCTTATCCATATCAACATCTGGTTCAGTGGTGGATGAACCAGCCTCTTTTTGATTGACATTGAAGACATGCCCTGATTCATGTCTTGGTCTTGGTCCTTTATACCATTCGGGATAGCCATGCAACCTAAAGCATTCCTTTGCTTCATGACCGGTTCCACCACAATGGTTACATTTAAGCTTCTTTCGCTCCTCCTTGCTTAACCAAGGCTTGATAGGCACCCCTGGTTTCCTCGGTCGAGTACCACCTGTAGGCAACCGATTGGAAGTATAGAGAGCCATATCTGTGGGTGCCACATGCTGTGCAGCTGCCCGTTTCTGATCCTCATCCTGTAACACTAGTGAATATGCTTTACTAACAAAAGGCAGAGGATCGAGCAAAAGAATCTGGCTACGAACGGCATCAAAATTATCATTCAATCCTAACAAAAACTTCATGGTTCTCTTCTTATCTTCAATCTTAGACAAAGCACCACATGTACAATAATACTCAAACTGCGCAGTGAGAAGACTTATCTCATCCCACAAAGTATTGAGAGAATTAAAATAGGCAATCACAGTCTGTGAACCTTGCATACAATTCGCCAATTCACGTTCAAGCTGATAGAGTTTAGGACCGCTACATCTATCAAACCTAGATGCAAGCTCTGCCCATAACTTTGCGGCACTATCAATGTATTGGAAACCAGGAGCCAAATCTTTAGATATGGAATTCAGAATCCACGTATAAACCATGTAATCGGCTTGTATCCAAGCATTGTAAATGGGTGAAGTAAGAGGTGGCTCAGGAAAAGAGCCATCAATAAGGCGCAGCTTGTTCTTACCACTCAAAGCTCGCCTGATGCATCGACTCCAGGTAAAATAATTATTACCTGTAAGAACAACGGGAACCAGTTGCAAAGACGTATGATCATTGGGATGAATGGAAAGCACACCCTGAACATTTTGTGGTGGAGGATTGTTTTCCATGGCTTCACGAGAATCGTGATCGCTATCGTCGCGGCCAATCGAGGAGAATGGATTTTCGTCGGACAAGTGATCGTCGTACGTGGAGGATTCTCCGCCGTGCTCGTCAGCAAGCACCTTTCGCCATGACTCCTTATGTTGTCGATGTTTCTTTTTGCCCATCACATGACGAGAAACCTGGCTGAAGATACCATATTGAGGTTTGTAATCGAAGAGAGATGAACCAGAGTTTCTTTATTCAGCTCTCATTCAATCTGATCGGGAAAGATCCATTTACATGAGAAAGGAAGAACGTCCGTACCCATCACATGAAGGGCACGTGAACTGTAACGGAATGAAAACGCATAAACTCACGCAACGCACAAACACGCTTATTTCACACATAATAACGAAAAATAAAAACAAAACAAACTGCGACACATGTGCATGCATGTATCTCCTCCCATGCATACGTGCATCCTCTCATGCATGCGTGCATCCTCCTCAACAGTTAGAAAACACATCTGCATGTAGTGTGGGAGTTGGTCCATGGCCTCCACATCCCATCTGGGAAATATTACAATGCATGCATGAAATTGAGGGTTTTTGTTTTGTTTTGTTGATTAGCTGTGAATTTAACCTTTGAATAACAGTGTTGAAGAGCTGCAGTTCTTCCCAAGTGCCATAGACGTCAAATATATCATCGATGACTGTGATTAAAGCATTGAACTTTGCTGCCATTAACCTTGGATAACTGTATTCAGGTTGGACGAGCCAACCGAGGGTCCACAGGTAAAACTCTACCACTCTATCTCTTGCAAATGGCAACGTTTCCGCTAGTCCGGTCTGTTTCCACCACCTATAATAATAATAATATTATTAGATTGATCACATCAACGATTATTATAAAAAAAATATTAACATGACTTGAGACTTTTCTGTTTTGAAAAGCATATTTCCGAATCCTTCTATCAATATTTTATCGATTTTATAATATATAACAAATAAATTTAATAATCTTAAAGGAATTTACGTGGAGAGAAGAGTTAGTTCTTGTTGATGGGTAGCCTGAAGAATGTTGAAGTCAAGTTTAGCAAGCTCAAGAACAGTTGGATTCATTTCAGGTTTTCTCCCATAAATATCGATGAACGATCTCGCATTCGGCCTTTGAATTCTCCAATGAATCGGGATCTCCAATGCCAGCTGCACCGATACTAAATGATTGTCATCGGTTTCATTTTCACCAGGTTCATCAAGTTTACTCTGCAGAGAAGCGGTGGCAAACTCTTTTGCCATTTGCAGGGTTTCCTCGCCTTCCGTCAGCATGAAAGAAGCTTCGTAAAGTTGAAGAACTCCTCTGGTATCGCTGCCAAGGCTTCCTCTGAATTCGCCCTTCTCGTTCATGAAACACTCAAACACCTCTACAACAAAGGAAACACTCTCTTTTAGATTTATCAAACAGTTTTAAAATTGAGCTAAACGGTCTTTATATTTTACATTATTTAATTTTAGTAATTATCTCATTATCTTTTATATTATGTTGTATTATTCAATTCAATTTATTTTTTTACAATTTATATAGGTCATCGCATTATCCTATATAATTTGTTGCATTATTCAATTTAATTTATTAAAGTTACAATTTCACGTACGTTATTGCTTATACTTTGTATTACGTTGTATTATGTAGTTTTAATTATCGCATTATCCTCTATATTATTTTGCATTATTCAATTAAACTTAACGTACGCCATTGGTTTTCCTTTATATATGTTGCATTATTTAGTGTTAATCATATCATTAACTTGTATATACTGTTGCATTATTCAATTCAACTTTTTAATGTTACATCTTTATATACGATATTATTTTATGTTGCATTATTTAGTTTTACTTATCGCATTATCCTTTATATTTTGTTGCGCTATTACTGCAATAATGGATGATTTATTAATAAAGTCATTAATTTTTATTTTTATTATGATATCTTATTCTAAACATATGTAATATAGATCTCGTTTGAAGATAATTAAGTTATCAATAATTTAATATATGATACATGAAAAAATAATTTAAATTCGATAAATTATGATTATTTAAAGTTTTACAAAAACTTTAGAAGAGAGAGAATAAAGAGAGAAAAACAAAGTCTTTATGAAGAGAGAAAATTATGAGATGTAGTCCACTAAGATTATAAAAGTCAAATCTAATGTTTATCCAAAAATAACTAAAATACTCATATTATCAAATCTAATTTTTTATTTTTATACATAATCTTAACCATCGAATTTAAAAATAAAGAACCCAGATTCATTCTCACACATCTAAAGGGGTACTTGTCACACACACACACACACACACATATATATATATATATATATATATATATATATGATTATGTGTTAAAATCTTTCCAGCTGTTTAATAAGAATAAATTCGGATCATTAAAAATTAAAATCAACGCATGTGATCAATTTAAATCTGTCCTAATTTCGGTGCATTATTTGTGTTACCATCTAGCATTCAAGGGCAAAAATGTAAAAAATATATATTCAAGAATTTAATTTCGAGCATTTCATAAAAAATAATATGCATACGTTCCATGTAAAAAATACAATATTTTGGGCATAAAACTGCAGCATACAATCAATGCAAAAAATGCACTTAATATGAATACAAAAATGTATATGCTTTAGATTAAAAATACATCTTATTCAAGTTAAGAATGTATCATTTGATGCAAAAAATGCAAATATTTGAGAACATTTTTTATGCGTAATTGATGCATTTTATATCGTGAACGTAAATATAATGATGAACACATGTCAGCTGAATATAAAATCAAAATTTTTGTGCGAATCTTATAAATTAACATATTCAATATGATTATCATATGAATCATCGAAAAAAGGCGTTTAATTTGATATATAATTCGTAAAAATCGATTTGAATCGAGAAAGATATAATCGTTTGATTATAATGAGAGGAAAGAGAAAATTAGGAGAGAAAAATATTTAGATCTAATGATAGAGAAGACGGTTAGTCAAACATAAAGACTAAATTACTAAGATACTCCAATTACCTTATTTATCTAATAAGTGCTGAATTATCATAACCATTGAATCAACAAAATAAAGGATCCAGATTTATTCGTATTTAACATGAGGAGAGCCTTTAACATATGATACTACTCTCTGTAGTGATCATATGAGAATAGTTTTTAGTATGAGAAATGAGAATAAATCTCAGCCTTTGATTTTGTGATTTCAATGCTCATGATCTATTTCACTCCGTGTGCAGTTTTCCTCGATTATCCTGCAGTTTTGCAAAATTAAGGTTATTTTTGTAATTTTAGTTTTTTTTAAAAATCTGAAATAGTATCTCATTAGATTTTTTATTCATTTCTTCGCGCGATTTGATTTCTTCTTCCTTCTTCGTTCGATTTGATTTATATTTCTTCTGTCGATCAGATTTTTTTCTTTGTTTCTAGATTTTGCATTCGTGTTCGGTCTCGACTTTGTTTATTGTGCATGAATATAGTTTAAAAAAATTTGTTTTATTCAGATCGACGTTCATTTTTACTATTATATTGTGCATCTTTAGTGTTAACT
>JAPKLW010000673.1:299924-363622 GCA_026898455.1 Plectranthus barbatus
TATATTGTGCATCTTTAGTGTTAACTTTGTGCATTTTTGTATCTTACGGGTTCATTTATTCCAAAGTGTGTTGATGAGATGAAGCATTTTAAGGGCATAGTTTTTAGAACTGTTGATGTTGGTATTGAGATTTATAGAGACTACGCTCGTGTTGCTGCTTTGAAGAAGAAAATGTTTAATTTTTTTAATTCGTATTTATGTAAAAATGAAGTAAATCGGGCTAAAAATGAAGTATATTGGGCTAAAAATGAAGTAAATCGGGCTTAAAATGCAGGTTGCTGTTTGTGTTTGAGTTTTTTTTACAGTTTTAGCCTTTAAAGGCTAAAACTGCAGGATATTGGGGCAAAAATGCCGCGTTTTTCAATTTGCTGAGAATGAATTTGTTCGTCGATTTGATGATATGGACGCGCGAGATTTATTCTTATTTCTCATAGTAACTCCTATTCTCACCTGATCACTACCCTATATATATATATATATATATGAATTGTAATCATATATTACTCACTTCTCCTATGTTACCATTTTTACCTCTACATTATCTTTACAGTAAATTCTACAAATTCAAATCACAAGGGTGACGTACCTTGAGAAACTCGAAAACCGTGATCTCTGAGAAGCCTGAAGGCAAGAGCTGTTGAATACAGATCCCTTTCCTCATCTGTATCGCAGTTCTTGAAATATCTTTGCTGATCGGAATGAACAGATTTCAAGATTCGATAGATTTCGTCGTGGAAGTGATATGATATACCCAGCCTTTGAAGGTCATCAATCAGCTCCAAGCGTTGAACGCCCTCCATCTGTTGCTGCAGCAGCAGTTGTTTCACCTCCACGATCAGCTCCGCAACCCTCGTCGAATATCTCTCTTCCTGCACAATCTCTTCATCATTATATTTATACCATAAATAAAAGCAAGAAATCGACGATGCTGCCATATATATATATACCGTATATCCACTGGTGAGCGACTGGATATAGTTGAAATCCCAAAGCGTAGGCTTGTAGTTTCCAGATCGCCGCGTAGTCGGGCTCTGAGTCAAAGCTTCAGCGCTGCTGCTGCGGCCGCACGAGACGAAACACCGAGGCTTTTTTCCCGTCGGTGCTCTGCCGGAGAAGGTGCGGTAACGGTTAGGAGTTGGAATATGCATAGCCAAAGTATACATTTTGATCAAGTTCAGTACTCTCAATTCGAGTAAGATTTGTTTGGTGTCCTCTATTTCAAGTAATATGTATAGTATATATACACCAAAGTAATCATGTGAACAGACTTGGTACAGTTGTTGCAATCATCAACGTGGGACTGTCGTTAGTTTTAATAAAAGTCATGACCTTATTTCATCTATTTATTTCATGTTAAGGTTTCCATATTTTGGATGTTTATGTTGATTTTATATTTTTATGGTTGAATCAAAGTAACCATCAACATGGGCCTTTCATCTATATATCTATATTAAAGTAAGGCCATAGGTAAAGTAAGGTAAGTTTGAGTTGCATTAATTGTTCATGTTAAGATATATTTGAGTATATCTTTGTATATCTTGTAGATCTTGTATATCAAACTAGAGAATATCTTTTATATCTTTTGTATCTAGTCTAGATTAGATTAGTTTTTTCTCTATGTATACTTGTATGTACATTATATTTCATTGAGTGAAATAAGAGTTATTATTCTCTACATGGTATCAGCCAAATCTTTGGCCAAACCCTAGCTTTTTTCTTCATCGAATATTTTTTTCTATGCGTCGACGTCGGCCTTCCTGCCATGGCCGATCCGCAGCTTCTCGATGATCTCCCGACTCTTCCTCTCTCCACCATGATTCACATGGTTAATATTAAACTTATAGCCTCCAACTATTTGCTCTGGCATGCTCAAATCGAGCCGCTTCTTATTACGCAAGGTTTTCTGCAATATCTTGATGGCTCGACTCCTGAGCCACCACGTCTCCTTCCGTCCGCCACCGGCGCCCCATCCGTCAACCCGGATTTCTCCAAGTGGTATTCCAAGGATCAGACTATCAAATTATTCCTTGTTTCCACCTTAACTGAGGAATCCATGGCTGTTATTATTGGATGCAAAACCTCGCGTGAGGTTTGGGATGCCCTTTCACGCACATACAGTCACCGCGAGTTAAGCTTGAAAGACGATCTTCTGTCTCTTAAGCTTGGTGATCTCTCAGTTGCCGACTATGGTCGTCATTACAAGACGATCAGCGATCAGCTCGCCGCCATTGGACGCTCCCTGGATCCTTCCGACAAAGCCCATTGGTTTCTACGAGGGTTAGGGTCTGATTTTGCGACCTTCACAGCCGCTCAACTTACCCAGGACCCTCTACCGGATTTTGATACTTTGCTCGCCCGTGCTCAAAGCCACGAGCTCTTTCAAAAGTTGACGGATCCGCCCGCGCAGCCAGTCGCGTTCCAGGCCTCCTCCAAATCTCGCGATACGTCAAATTCGCAAGGAAACAAGGGCCGCGGCAAGCAGCAAGGAGGCAATCGCCAGCGCCGCAACCCGTGGTGCTACTTCTGTCACCTGAACGGTCACGATGCATTTGACTGTCCTCATCGGTTCGACAGGAATTTTCAACGTCAACCTCGACCTTCCCAGGCTCAACTGGTCGAGGCCTTCTCGGCGAACTGTGAAATTTCACCATCGGCTTCCTCCAATTGGTATCTTGATGCGGGGGCTACCGCACACATATCTTCTGCTTCGTCCGGCCTTGATCATGTGTCATCTTATTCTGGGTCCGATTACGTCACTGTTGGTAACGGTAACCGTCTTCGCATTACACACACTGGCTCCCTTACTCTTTCTCCTGATGTTCGCCTGCATGATGTGCTAATTGTTCCTGATATTACTAAGAATCTATTATCTGTCAGTAAACTAACGAATGACCACCCGGTTCGTGTTCTGTTTACTGCTTCTGATTTTCAGATCATGCATCGGGACAACGGACGGATTCTGGCAAACGACGTGCATAGGAATGGACTGTACTTGCTCCCCTCGTCTCAGCAGGTCCTCACAGCTTCTTCCTCCTCGCCCTCTGCCTCATTCGATGTCTGGCATTCTCGACTTGGGCATCCTGCCTCTTCTACTATTACTCTTCTGTGTAGTCAAAATTTACTTTCTTTTTCGTCCTCAGTCAGTCTTCAGGTTTATGTCAGTCTTGTCAATTAGCTAAAAACAGTCATTTACCCTTTCTTCCTTCCGATAAACGTGCATCAAGTGTGTTGGAACTCATTCATTGTGACTTATGGGGTCCTGCACCTGTATTTTCATCTATGAAATTTCGTTACTATGTCATTTTCATTGATGATTTTTCTAAATTTTAATGGTTTATCCTCTTCATGTAAAATCTGATTTCTTTGATGTTTTTGTTCGTTTTAAACTCTTTGTTGAAAATCAGTTCTCCAAAAAGATTAAACGATTCCAAACAGATGGTGGTACCGAGTTTACAAATTCTCGTGTCCAAACCCTTCTCATCAACTCCGGTATCCATCACCAAATTTCCTATCCCTACACTCCTTAAAATGGTCGTGTGGAGCGTAAGCACCGTCACCTTACTGAAATGGGTCTTACTATGCTCTTCCATTCTTCCGCTCCATTATCTCTTTGGGTAGATGCCTTTAGCACAACCACCTACACTATAAATCGTCTTCCTTCTCCGGTTCTTCAGGGTAAATCTCCTTTTCAAGTTCTGTATGATGCCACACCCTCCTATGCCTCTTTCCATCCCTTCGGTTGTCGTGTCTTCCCATGTCTACGTGACTACTCTAAACACAAATTCGACCCGCGAAGTCTCCCTTGTATTTTCCTAGGTTACAACACCTCTCACAAGGGCTTCCGTTGTCTTCATCCTGCCTCCTCTCGTGTCTACATAACCTGACACTCTAGGTTCGAAGAACTGTGTTTTTCTTTCTCTTGAGCTTCCCGTCCTCATCCTTAGATTGCCTTACACTTTCCGACTTCTTTGATCATTCACCGTCGCCCACACCTTCACCACCTGACCCCTCGCCCTCGTCCTCCAACCTTCCCCGACCGTGCACTATTTGCCTGTCCGATACCGTACCTAATCCTCCAGCCATACGTACTGCTCCGGCCCTCGCACTGCCCGCTGCCGATGTCCCCGCTCCGCCAGTTCCGCCGCCTCCATCTCCTCTGCCTGCTCTCATGCATCGCATGCAAACACGTTCTCAGTCCGGTATATTTAAACCTCGTTATCCTATTGATGCTAACCTGGTTTCTATCTATTCGGCAAGTTCAGCTATTCCGGAGCCCCGTGATATTATGTCTGCTCTCAAGATCCCGGAATGGACGCAGTCCATGCGTGAGGAGATGGACGCGCTGCACGCAAACAAGACCTGGACTCTTGTTCCGCGCCCTCCTTCTTCGAATGTGGTAGGTTCGAAATGGGTTTAGCGCACTAAGTTGCTTGCTGATGGGTCGGTTGATCGATATAAAGCGCGCCTTGTCGCATAGGGTTTTAGCCAAATTCCTGGGTTCGACTTCACTAACACTTTCAGTCCTGTTGTCAAGGCTTCCACTATCAGAATTATTCTCTCTATTTCAGTCATGCATCGTTGGTCTCTTCATCAACTGGACGTAAAAAATGCTTTTCTGAATGGCATTCTGACTACTCCAGTCTATATGGAACAACCACCGGGTTTCACTGATTCTAGGTATCCGTCTCATGTGTGTAAACTACAAAAAGCTATTTATGGTCTTCGCCAAGCCCCGCTTGCTTGGTATCAACGGTTTCGGACCTTTCTTCTCAGTTTGGGTTTTCGCTGCAGCTCCTCGGACACTTCCCTCTTCGTCCTTAACAAAGAACCGGTCATCATATATTTATTAGTCTATGTTGATGACATCATTATTACAGGGAGCAATGAATCTGCTGTTTCTACTCTTATGGCTCGCATGAATTCAGAGTTTGCAACTAAAGATCTCAGACGACTTGGTTACTTTCTCGGGTTGGAAACTTATTATCCTGCTGATCGCCTGTTTCTCTGTCAGACCAAATATGCACTAGATATTCTTCGTCGCTCTGACATGATTCACTCCAAACCCGTGTACACGCCCTTGCCCCCTGGCGTCACCTTCTCCAAAGATGGTGCGCAGTTCCAAAACCCTACTCTGTACCGGTCGATTCTTGGCGCCTTGCAATATTTAACTATTACACGTCCGGATCTAGCCTACTCTGTCAACACAATGAGCCAATACCAGCAGGAGCCGACGATCGACCACTTCAATGCACTCAAACGGATCTTACGATATGTTAAAGGTACTATTGGTTTCGGCATATCCTTTTCTCCAGGATCTCCCTCGGTTGTTGCATATTCTGATGCTGATTGGGCGCGTTGCACGGACACCAGGCGTTCAACTTATGGCTTCGCAATATTTTTAGGGCCAAACCTGGTCTCTTGGAGTGCCAAGAAACAACCTACAGTTTCTAGGTCAAGCTGTGAATCGGAATATCGCGCCATCGCCAACACTGCCTCTGAGCTTCGATGGGTGTGCAATGTGTTACGCGATCTCCATGTGCCTCAGGATGACATTCCGATTATCTATTCGGACAACTCCAGAGCCCTGTTTCTCACTCAAAATCCGGTCTCTCACAAACGGGCCAAGCACATTGATATTGATTATCATTTTGTTCGAGAATTGGTTGATTCCAAGCAGCTACTGATGCGATTTGTACCTTCTGAAGATCAAATCACATATATTTTCACCAAGAGCCTTTCTCGCTCGTTATTTGAGGAATTTCGGACCAAACTTAGACTGTCTTCGTCTTCGCTTGAGGGGGGGTGTTAAGATATATTTGAGTATATCTTTGTATATCTTGTAGATCTTGTGTATCAAACTAGAGAATATCTTTTATATCTTATGTATCTAGTCTAGATTAGATTAGTTTTTCCTCTATATATACTTGTATGTACATTATATTTCATTGAGTGAAATAAGAGTTATTATTCTCTACAGTTCATTAATTAATTGGTTAGTTCCTTAATTAATAAATGAAACATTCTATAATTATAAATAATAATTACATACTTCTTTATTTACATTAACATTTATGATTTAATCTATAATTGATATTTATAATTAATATATGGCAAGTTTAAATATTAGTGAATATTCAATTAAAGATAGATCATATCTCAATAAATATGAATTAGTAGATTATATTTATTAATTAAAAAAATAATTGTGTACAAATAGTATTTGTACATATTATTTACTTTTCTTTTTCAATAAAATGTTTTGCTTTATTATTTTAGAATAAATTATATTCCAATACATACTTATAATTATATTTGTGCAAATGATATTTATTTTATTATAAGTCTGTAATTATTTCTTGAATGGGTATCAATTCAAAATTAAATTATGATATTCATGGAAAAAACTGAATTATGATTAAGGTTAGAATAAATGTTGCTACTAATCGTCAATGTCAATTATTTATTTAACATAATTCTATTTTAACTAATCTAATATATTTGGTACGATTATGTATTAATGTATCAAAAAGTTTTTCCTCTATAATTATTTTTAATTAAACTGTGTCAAATCTCAATAAAAAATTAATTTGGATATTATATTTATTAATTAAGTAAATAATATTCATGTGGAAAAATTATATTGAATCGATTATTAAAAAAATTGCTTTGAAATAAATTTAAATTACGCCAATTTTTCGTAGTCAAATAATGAATAACTACCACCAAATTTTTTATTTTTATATTTAAACAATAGATAAATTTTATTAAAGTATGTGATTAAAAATGAAAATATCATTCAAGTGGTCACAAACAATTTGATCAATTAAAATTTGAAAAATAATACTGTCAAAATAGAAAGCAAAGCATGTAGATAAAAACTTTTGCGTTACTTGAAATAAAAATGCATGTTTCTATTTTATTTAGAAAAATAAGAAAATTGGATCCGATTTCATATTATTCATTTTGATATGAAACTTTTCAAATAAATACAAGGAAATAAGGCAGCTAATATGTAGTGTTATTCTTATTTCTTTAAATTTCAAAAAAATTCATATATATTTGATGAAATTGAGTATATTTCATTTTATGAATACACATTATATTTAAATATATATAGATTATCACATCATTTTTTCCTAAAAAAGTGAGCATAGAAATGGTTTTTCATTATTTATATTTAATTGATAAAAAAAGAATTAGGTTAGTTAAATTGGATACTATAACTAAACAAGAAAATTAAAATATTAATACTCAGTTTTTTATGTAATACCCCGTGTAATATTCGACTTTGTATAAGTTATTCGGGTTTAATAAAGAAAGAATTTCCCAATTTAGAGACATTGGAAGTTATTTACTTTGTTGGAGAATTTAAGTTTTATTATTGAAGCTTGGTTATTTCATAATCTTGAAGGAATTATCAAGATATTTTGAGAGTATCATGTTGGAAATTGATTTTTGGAAGTATATGCATGGATATTTGGGATTTTGTGGGAAATTTTGGAAGTATTATGTTGGAAATTCAAGTATTTGAATTTATAAGCATATTTGGATTAATATGTATATATATATAATTATATACATTATAATATGGAGAGGGAATCATATACATAAAATATATGTGGGACATATATTATAGTTTGCACCATATATTATTATTTAGAGAGAGAAAGAGCAAAAACCCACCCCACCTTGTTAAACCCGTCAGACCACCTTCCGGCGATTATTCCGGCCAACCCCGGCCATACCTGACCTAACGGCCACCACCATTTGAAAGCTCTCGTTCCCAGCTTCGTTTTGAGTACTCGTGGGCTCCGAGAGGACGAGGAACGGCCGAGATATCGAAGAGAGAAATTGAGGTGGGTGGTTTTGTGCGATTTTGAGTTTAATTGTTTGAATCTCGATTATCCGGCCATTAATCCATATTTTGATATTAGATTCGTGTTCCCCATCGTGTAGAGAGCATTCGGGTAGCTTCGAAAGTCGATTTGGTTGCCGGAATCAAGTGCCGCGGCCGTGAGAGGAGTTTTCCGGTGAGCATTTTTCACCCTTCGATTTGGTGATTAAATTCGTGTTTTGAAGGCTAGAATCGTGTTCCTTGTGGTCTGGGGAGTTGATATATGGGATTGCATGTGTAATCGGTTGGTTAGAATGGTAGATATGTCGAGTTTCAGGGTGGAAACCGGCGAGTTCGTCGGAGAAGACGACGCGTCCCGAATGGGACGGAAGCATCCCGCTCGGGACGGGTCACGGCGAAATGGCGTGCAGGAACAGGACCATCCCGTTCGGGATGGGATGGATCCCGTTCGGGATGAGGCACGGTCAGGGGGATTTTTTTCGAAAATTGTCCATCCCGTTCGGGACGGACTCATTCCGTTCGGGACGGGTTGCGACCTTAAAGTATAAAACTTGGTTTTTAAGCTATTTTTCATTCCATTTCGAATCCTTTCAACCTATAAGTTAGATATATGAATGGAGAAGCATGTTAAGCATGAGAATATGATTTGATTACGAATATGAACGATTTTGAATGAGATTGAAGGAAATCATGAGAAATATGTTGAGATGGATTGTTTATGAGTTAGTTATTTGATTTGGCTTGAATTCGCTATTGTCCTAGATCGTCAATCCTAATTAGTTGACCCTGATTAATTGTAGGAGTTTGAAGCGAAGAACCAAGAGCTCATACTAGCAACAAACATCTACATTAAGCCAAAACGAGGTGGGAAATTATTTCAAATATAAAACAAAAATGTGTGGTTTACTTTTTAAAAATGTGTTATAAAATGCTTTGACTTGAAATGAGACTGCTATGCATTATTTTGTGCTATTATATCTGTCCTCTGTCGGTTCCCATCGACAAGAGAGAATAATAAATGAGTTGGAACCAGATTCTCATAACTGAGCTAGAACTCATTTAGTAGTATGGAGTAGCGACTCCATATGATTGAGAATTTGAAGCTATAAGGTGGAATTTGTTGTATGAGGATGTGGAAATTATGGATACGGAGATTATGAATGATGAATATTAAACGATTGGGTCTCAAAATGGATTTTTGAGACTAGTGCACTTAGATGACAGTAGGTTGAGTGTGTTAGTATTCCTAACTGATCATCGTAACTCGGAAGTCGGCCAACTTCCAGTTACAACACTGAAACAGATATAATAACATATAAAAAAAGCACGCGTGTGAAAATAAAATGATTTGGATAACGTGGTTCTTTTCAACAAAACCCCACGTCTATCTGTGTGATTTGCATAGCATGTTTCTTATATAAAAGTATATTTTCGGGCATGTTTCTCATTGGGTACGTAAGTACTCAGCCCCTCGCGTTATTTCTAAAACGTGCAGGTTAAGCGGCATGGATGGGAGTGGCAGGGTGTAAGCTGGTGAAGTGAGGTTTTTGAAAGATTAGCAGATCCTGTGACATGTATCTCCATATACATGTCACCATCACGCCACACACACACTGCTGCACCGCTCTCTGAACTTCCTTCCTTTTTATTATATAAACTCTTGAATACTGTTTGTTAGCCTTGACTCGAAGTATATCTTGATGAATACTTTTATCTTTTCTTAATATTAAAGTCTTCCGCTTTAAATTCTTGAAATGTATTTGCTAAAACCTGAAACATCAATGTAACGTGGCCCCAAATTGGGAAGGTCAGTTGGGGGCGTTACATTTTACCTAATTTTCAATTAAATATATAACTATAACTCTTGAAATATTGATGAGATTGTTAGTTTCTAATCATGGCCAAAATAATTAAATTCTAGATTATCTGTCATTATATTGACATTATGAATATGGATACCGAATATTATCACTTATCAAAAAATTATAAAATAAGATTTGATAAATTAATAAAAATTAATAAAACGGGTAATAATATAATATCACGTATTCACAGAGGCAGAGGCTACATATGGTTAGGGGCAGTGCCCTACGAGCTAAAAACTTTTTTAGTTTTATTTTTTCAAAAAATTAAAAGGCACGATCTACGAGATGTAGTCGCTCGATTCTTCTGTACTCATCCCATTTTATATATGCTACATAAATAATGGATCATTTTATATTGTATTTCAAATTACTATATAGAAATTAATAGTTAATATATTTTTAAAATTAATATTATTTTAATACAAATAATTAATATTCCCACGCATCGGGTGGGAAGCCATACTAGTTAGTTTTAATAAGTGTGACAAGTCAGATTTTATTTATTTATTTCATGTCAAGATTTTCATGTTTTAAATGTTTAAATGCTTGAAATCATGCAATGTTGATTGTTTTGATATTTTGAAGTTTGAATCAAGCATTGGAACATATTGATGTATTTTGTGAGCATTCTAAAGAACATAGTGTGACTGAACCAAGATTGCCAAGATCTCGCCTAAGTCCCGCACGTTATGCAACGTATTTATACTTTATCGATAATTTATTGTGTATATATATAATAAAAATATTAAAATTCAATTGATTTTAGCTCAAATTTAGAATTTGTTAGTCAAGTTAATGCATATACGTTCGTCTTATGTTATATTTTACACATTGAACTACCACTTATCATATCTTTCTTTACACTTATTTGGATATTGTATTCTCTCATATTTGGTCCCTTCTATCAATATTGATGTTTTTAATTATTTATATCTCAAGACATATATATTTATTCTTGATATTAAATTAATTATATTCAAGATAAATTTTATAGAGCATATTCATGCAATACACTTACTTCAATTTTTAAGTTTTGTATTTGAATAATATTAAAACTCAATATAATTGAGCTTGACAATTTAAAACTTTCAATTTATCTTAAGTATGAATATAAAATTATTTAGATGTTATTAATTTGTTTACATCCATATTTGTTGTCTTTCTTTTCCACTTTTTCTCTATATTACATACAATTTATTATTATTGTTTTTTTTTTCTCTTTCTTATAAATTCCATGATTTATATTATTGTAATACCCCAAGCTTAATTAAGCTTTTGTAAAGACCAATTGATTTAATAAAGGGGAAATTCCTTTTAATGAGAAGCATTTGAATTTAGTTGAATGGGATTGGAGACTTTAATTATGTTATTGAGCTTGGTTAATTTATAATCTTGAAGAAATTATTAAGATTTATTGGAAGTATTATGGTGGGAATTGGAATATTATAGATTTGAGATTTATTTTGGAGGTATATGCATGGATATTTGGGATATTATGGTGAACTTTGGAGTTATTATGTTGGAAATTGATATGGAATTATAAGGATTTATACATATAGATGAACTCATATAATTATATGTATTATAGAATAAGAAATTCTGGACAAATATATAGAAAGAATTATATCATTTACACCATATATTATAAACTAGAGAGAGAAAGTGTTGAAAAGCTCCAAAACCCTTCCACCCACCCCATTCCCGTCAGACATCTTCCAGCCCATTTTCCGGCCAGCACCGGCCGACATCGGACCAGCCACCACCACCACCTTGTAGTACGTCTTCCAAGCTTCGATTTGGGTACTCGTGGGCTCCGAGAGGACGAGAAACGGCCGAGATATCAAAGAGAGAAGTTGAGGTGGGTGGTTTTGTGCGATTTTGAGTTTAATTGTTTGAATCTCGATTTTCCGGCCATTAAACCATATTTTGATGTTAGATTCGTGTTCCCCATCGTGTAGGGAGCATTCTGGTATCCTGAAAAGTTGATTTGGTCGCCAGAAATTGCGACCGCCGCCGTGTGTGGAAGAGCTCCGGTGAGCTATCTTTCTCTTCCGTTTTTCTTGTGTATTTTCGTGATTGGTGGTTGGATTCGTGTTTTAGAGTGTCTAGGGATCTCATATATGTAATTGCATGTAAGATCGGTCGGAGAAATTGCAAAAAATGCGAGTTTCAGGGTAGAAACCGGCGAGTTCGTCGGAGAAGACGACTCGTCCCGAACGGGACGGAGGCATCCCGCTCGGGATGAGCCTCGAACGGGCAACGTGCGCAAACCAAGACCCCATCCCGTTCTGGATGGGATGGTCCCGCTCGGGACCGGGTTCGACCGGGCAATTATTTGCTCGTCGTCCATCCCGTTCGGGACGGACGAGTTCCATTCGGGATGGGCGTTGACCTTGAAGTATAAAACATGGTTTTTGAGCTATTTTTCATCCCTTCTCAAATCCTTTCAACCCATAAGTTTAAATTATGAAATGGGAAGCATGGTGAGCATGAGAATATGAATTTCAATGATATTGAATATGGATTTTGAGTCTTAAACCATGTCGAGTCGAATGAAAGGAATTAGAAAAGATATAAGTTGATTGAGAGTTGGTTTGAATTTGTTTAAACTTGTCATTGTCCTAGATCGTCCGTCCTAACTTGGTGACCCTTGATTATTTGTAGGAGGTTGAGGATTGGAGAAGTAAGATCAAGTTAGCGGGAAACATCTATAACCAAAGCCAAACATCAGGTGGGAAACTATTACAGTAAAAACCAAAATGAGTGTTTTCTTTTCAAAATGCGTTACAAACTATTTTATTTTAACTGAGACTGCTATGCATGTTTTGTGCTATTATATCTGTCCTCTGTCGATTCCCATCGACAGGGAGAATAACTAATGAGTTTAGAACTAGGTTTCCATAACTGCGCTAGAACTCACTTAGTGAACAGGGTGTTAGCCCCTTTGATAATGATTGGGTGAACCGTCCCCATATGTTGATTGTTGGAATGAGGCGGAGTGTCCTCCAGTTGGATCCTGTGAATATTATTATTAAAATGATCGGGTCTCAAAATGGGTTTCTGAGACTAGTGCACTTAGATGACAGTAGGTTGAGTGTGTTTACATTCCTGACTGATCATCGTAACTTGGAAGTCGGCCAACTTCCAGTTACAACACTGAAACAAATATGATAACATATAAATAGCACGTGCAAAATAAAATGTTTTAGATAGCATGGTTCTTGTCAACAAAACCCCATGTCTATCTGTGTGAGTTGCATAGCATGTTTCCTATATAAATGTATGTTTTCGGGCATGTTTCTCATTAGGTACATTAGTACTCAACCCCTCGCGTTATTTCTAAAACGTGCAGGTTATGCAGCAAGGATGGGAGTACTGGGGTGTAAGCTGGTGTGAAGAAGTTGTTTTTGAAAAGATAAAAGATCCTGTGACATGTATCATCATATACATGTCACCATCACGCTACACACACTGCTGCACTGCTCTCTGAAAATTTCCTTCCCTTTTGAATTGCTAAACATTTGGATTTTGTTGTTAAACTGACTCGAAGTACTAAATTTTTACTGCTTTAGTAATTCCTCATATAAATTCAAGTCTTCCGCATTATTATTTGAGAATTGTGTTTGTTAAAAACCTGAAACATCAATATAACGTGGCCCCAAATTGGGAAGGTCAGTTGGGGGCGTTACAGAGGTGGTATCAGAGCTGAGTTTTTTAAAGTTCTAAAAGATTTTAAAGTAATTTGAAAAAAAAACTTCGAGTTTTAAGGTGTTTGATTTGAAAGTTGTGTGTAGTGTTTGCTCATGCTTACACCCTACTCCATCTTGCGCTATCTGAGGTATGTTTTAAAGTTTAAGTTTTAAAAGTTTCCCTACTTGCAATTTCAATAAGATTTGAATATTTTGAAAACATTACGAGTATTTAAAAGTGATTTGAAAGATTGAAAGGAAACGAATATTTAGGTGGAATAAGGAGGTTGAATTGCGTTTGACTTGTGCTAAGTTTGTGTTAAGCTTGCTAACACCTGTTGTTGATAAAGTTATTGAAAATGTTGAAATTGTGAAAGTTTGAAAATTTTATGGGTTACGAAGGACTTAATGTTTCAAAAGTTGAGAATTGTTTTCATTTGGCACCGGTGAGGTGACCTTTCTTCAAAGTATGAATGAATTGACGTGATTATTGAATTTATTGCAAGCATTTAAAATCCTGGTGTTTTGGTTATAGATGTGCTAGATAAACGATGAGCTATAGTATGACATAATTTGATGTTGAATTAAAGGATAACTAGGACGGATCGGACTGACAAAATAATTGTGGGCCTTGAAAAGGCATTGACTTGATTTGGGGTGTGGAAATTGAGAATTTCCTTAGTTGTTGATTTGATTGAGTAGTGAGAGAACGAGTTGACTTGTAGAAACTACAAGCTAATATGCAGTCGTACAGAATGTACATAGGAAACCTGATAGATGAAATCAGACTTGGTGTAAGATAGTATATGCAAGGATCCGAAGGAACTTCGGCGGAGTGTGTGGTGTAGTTATTCTATATGACCCTGTACTGACCGTTTATTATTTGTTTTGGTGACAGATGGCTTCTCAGGATCGGATTGTGAGACGTTTCAGGGAGCGTCTTCCTTTCACTGAGGATAACCTCGCAGCAGCTTTATTAGACTACCTGGAGTTATGGAAAAGAGTACGCCACTTAAGAGTGACAGATAGAGAGGCGATGGAGCTAACGATGAACCTTATGTCGGAGAGATGGACTAACTGGGTATTATCATTGACTATATGGCATTGTAATAGCGAGACAAGCACCGTGGGGGGTTATCGTCGTTTTATGGGGGACTTGATTCAGAAGGTGGTTGCTGAGGGGAGCCCTTCGCCAGCATCTTTTAGAGGCACGCAGGCATCCCGGACCAGGACCTCATCACCCGAGTATACTCCAGCTTCGCCGCCAGCGCCGGCTGATGCCCAGATTGCACCTGTGCATGCACCTACTTCGAGACAGAGAGTGCGATCAGTGCCTAGTACTCCGACCGCGACATATATGCCATTTCCGCCCGGATATCTGCAGGGAGGGACTTATGATCCGTATGCACTTGGTAACATGTCCATGGCTTCAGTCCAGTCTCCTACACAGTATCAGGACCCAATGTTGCCTTCAGGAGACCTTAGACCACCCGTTCCATCGTATCTGCAGTTACAATGGGAGGTTGGAGGACCCAGTCGGGCCGGACCATCACAGGATTCAGGTCGGGACAGCGCGAAGATGTGGCCTAGACCGACTCCTAGCGGACAGGAGGATATGTTTGGCAGTTACGGGACCATCCATGGCTATGGTACGAGACAGGCGCCGATATGCCTATCCAGCGATACAGAGGGCAATCGACGCAGGAGGATGAACGCTCCGGATAGAGGAGAGGGACCGATGAAAGCCGAGGACGAGGACGAGGAGGAGGACACATCTGAAGGATCTGAGTGATGGATATTATGAATTTATTTTTCAGTTGTTCTGTACCCCATTTGAACCTTTTATTTTGTTGTAGACGCATTTGTTGATGTTGATGAAGACCTTTATTTTGATGATTTGCATTGGAACGATGTATTGAAGAGTTATTTGACTATTGCGAGATTGTTGAATTATTATGAATGATGGTTATTTGAGAATTTTTGGTTGAGTAATGATTATCTTGTTGAGACTTTTATAAGATATTGACTGATATTGTTTTGCAGAAAGAAATAATGGAATATATTGATCAAGGCAGAGGGAGAGGGAGAGGGAGAGGCCGAGGCAGAGGCCGAGGAAGAGGTAGAGGTAGAAGCCAGAGGGGCCGAGGACGTGGGAGAGCCATTCCACAACCGATTTATGAGGAACCACACTGGGAGGAAGTTCCTGCAAACCAGGAGTATGAGGAATTAGAAATTTTATCAGATGATGAGGACGCTACAGGACAGCACGGACCAGTTCCACCACCTCAAGGGAATGCACCCGAGATTCCATCAGTTATGTGGGTGGAAACTTTCAGAAAGCAGCACCCTCCGACTTTCGATGGGACTGGAGGACCCACAACAGCAGAGGATTGGATCCGCGAGCTTGAAAAGATATTCAAGCATATGAGATGCTCCGAGGAGGAGAAGATTAACTGCATGTCCTACCAGCTCAAAGGAAAAGCGGACAGATGGTCGGAGACTTATGTTAAGTCTGTTTCACAAGCAGAAAGGGATAATGTGAGTTGGGATAAGTTTAAGGAAGCATTTTTCGAGAAGTATGTTCCGAAGCAGTACAGAAAGGAGAGGGCGGTGGAATTCTTCCTCTTTGAGCAAGGAAAACTAACGGTGGAGGAGTACGACACTAAGTTTGGTGACCTACTCCAGATGGCACCACATGTGGCAGATACACCGCAGAAGATGGCTGAGAAATTCAGGGATGGTCTGTGTGAGGAGATCCGCACACAACTGGCGACCATGAAAGTGTTGAGCTACCAAGAGCTGTTGAGCCATGCCTTGGACGTTGAAGCGTCCAAGAATATGAAGAAATTGCCAGAATGGGGAACGCAGGAGGCGCAGGCTTCAGGTTCGAACCAAAAGAGGAAACTTGAGGAGCCGCCAAGGCAATTCGTGCAGGGTCAAGGCAACCAGAAACGCCACGACCAGGGCAGACCGCAGAATTTCCAAGGGAGGCCAGACCATCAGAACTTTCAGAGGTTCAACCCTCACCAGGCTCAGAGGCGAGATCAGGCGGGACCGCAGAACTGCCAAAGGTGTGGCAGGAGACATACATGTGGCTGTCAAGGAAATGCAGTCAGATGCTACAACTGCGGAGGGCAGGTCATTATGCAAACAACTGCCCTACACCGCCAATTCAGGGAGGCAACCACCAGAACTTTCAGAGACCTGCCAACCAACATCTGAGGGCTATCAGAGGACACCGTCAGCCATGGAGAGGCAATGCTGGAAACAGAGGAGGTGATAGGCAAGGTAATCAGGCCCCACCTAGAAACCAAGAAGGGAACCAGCAGGGCGGCGATGGCCAGCAGAGGAGAGCCCGGGCCTATGCTTTGGATGGGAATCAGGACGATGGCAATCTGGCAGGTATGGGATGCATTAATGATATACCTGTTATGGTATTATTTGATACGGGAGCATCGCATACATTCATTTCATCTGCATGTGTTGAGGCATTAGAACTTAAAGTAGAGAAGAATAGTCATGACTTGAACGTAGCAATACCTTCAGGAGAAACAACTACTTCTACTTTAGTGTGCCGAGACTTGAGAATTAAGATGAACGAGAATGAAATTCAAGTAGCCGAGCTGAATGTTTTGGATATTCATGACGTAGATGTAATCCTAGGAATGGATTGGCTGTCGGAGAATAAAGCGACGATCTTGTGTCGCGAGAGAAGAGTGATCATTCCTCAGTTAGGGAATAAGAAGGCATTTGTACATGGATTCAGAAGGAGCCAGAGAGTACCTGTAATCTTTGCAGTTCAGGCAACGAAGTTGTTGCGAAAGGTCGGGAACCAAGCTTTCTTGGTGTATGTTGGTCCCGGTTTTTCAGAGTATAAAACGTTACGCAGCTGAAATAAAATAAGTGTTTTCTTGCACGCTACTTACACACAGCTGACAACTGGCAACTGGCAACTGGTCAGCTGGTGCTGGTTACTCAGTACACAGCTGACAACTGAGACCTGTCAGCTGGTGATTCAAAACTTTGAATATTTAGCCTTGTTTGCACAGTTATATATCAGTTTCAGGATATACTCCAGCACTTGTGTGCTGGGTTTAAAATATGAATGAAAGACAGAAAGCTGATAAATAACAAAGGATTTTTATAGTGGTTCGATCAATCGATCTACGTCCACTCTCCAGTCGAAGCACTGGAAATTCCAATAAGAGTAATCAGGTACAGGTCTCCTACGATCTATCTCTAGCTGGTGAATGCCTCGTCCACCAGTTCACTAGATCAACCGCTCCCGGTCCTGGATCCTTCTTCAACTCTTCTCAGCTAATGGAGTGCGAGCACGTCACTTCAACCTCCACAGCTAGCTAGGTGTTTTAGTTCTCCCAAGAACGTAACAGTCTCTACGGCAGAATGCCCGTAATAACTCAAGTGCTGGTAAGCACAGGAGCTGCTGTGAACTTTCTCGAAGGAGAAAGAACACCAAGTGAGATCTTTAACTTACAAGCTTAAAGCTTGAAGTCTCGTGTTTGATAAATCAACACACGGAAAGCTTTATGAAAAGCCTCGAAAGTACTTTATGCTATTCTGCAATAATTTCAGTTCTTTCGGTAGTTGAGCAGATAAGTTGAAATCGTGGAATCTGATGGCTCGTGGAATCTAATGTTTGAATGTTGGTGGTTGCGACGTATTTATAGCCGCAGGAACCGATTCAAACTTTCTAGCCGTTTGGACGCATCCGGAAAGGTGTCAGACCTCGGATGTCCTTCTGACGGCGGCAGGTATGCTTTTCTGGAAAAGAGCCATACCTAAGACCGCTTTATCTGACACAGATCTCTTTGTGTCAGAACGGCTCTCTCTGTCAGTCCGAGGAATAAGACTGGCGTCTTGTGACTGATAGACTTTAAGTTATCCTTCCTTAAAGTCATCCTTTGTCAGTCGATTCCTCAGAGAATCTTCTTTTTGTCTCTACGGCGCTGGGAGAGAGAATCTGGAATTCTGCTGGTAACATCTGACTGGTAGATCATACTGGTGATCTTGTGCTGGCAGTCTCTGCTGGTGACTTGCCCTGGCATCATCTAAGTCTACCAAATCTCTGGATGTTAACTCTTTTCGGAATCTCCCATGACTGGTAAAATCACCGCTGGTGAATAGTGTAAGTAGGAACACGCATTCTCCTGGTAAGGTTTGTCAGCCGCCTGCTGATGAAACCCTTCCCAACTGGTGAACAGTACCCAGTCATAAGCGCTTCTCATGCTGGTGAACAGTGTCAGCACGAGTCTTTGTCAGCCGCCTGCTGATGAAACTTTTCCCAACTGGTGAACAGTAGCCAGTGGTAAGTATTTCTCATGCTGGTGAACAGTGCCAGCATGAGTCTTGATCAGCTGCGACTTACAACTCAATAGACCTAAACAGGACTTTACATTTAAGACTAGAGCTATGTAGAGACAACTGACGCTGGTAGGACTTAGGATTTGATCCACCAAAACTATAATCTAAACAAGTAAGCTACTGGGGGAGGAAACCTTAGACAGTTTTCCCAACAATTTCCCCCTTTTTGGTGCGATCAAAGCCTAACCAGCGAGCACTCAGTTGACTGGTGGGGGAGACCGCTGGTGGGGATGATAAAGAATGCTGATGGCTCCGGCACTCTTGAATTTTGAAATGCCAGGTCCCCGTGGTGCTCCCACCTGTGAATCCCCGTGACCCTCGCCTGAAAGGTATCTTCATCAATCAGGTGATGACGGTGGATACTCAGCATGTAAGAATTCCTCTCTTGACGCACACGAGGCGCTGATACTGGTGTGGGTGCAGCTGGTCGTCCAGAAGATGATGATGCTTCTGAAGGGTGTGGACGACTGTCAGCTGGACGAGCCTCAGCCTCAAAATTGGGGAAAAGATCCCTTGGCTCCATCCGCTGCACCCTGGAGTGATGTACCACTGGTGAGGATTCCTCTTCGGGAATGATTATGACTGGCGCAGCTGGAGCAGCTGGCTCCTCACCAGTAGTCTCCATTGCAACTTCTTCCTCCTCAGCTGGGACAGCTGGTTCCTCGTCCCTTGGCATCTCTACATCATCAGAGTCTGAGCTTACATCTGAGAAACTCGCCAGTTTTTCCGGGGTGGTCGCCCGCTCAACAACTCCTCCACTGGCACCCCCTTGCGCGGCCAGTGGGACTTGAACCACATCTTCTTCTGGTTGATAACTTTCAACCAGGGAAAGCACGTCCTCCGATCCCATGTCCGACAGGCGCGTAAAAGATTCATCTGGTATGATCTGGCCTGGAGCTAGTGCTGGTGGCACAGCACTTGAAGTCTGGGCAACAGCCCATTTGCCCTTGGCAACTTGTTGCATTTGCTCCGCCAGCTGCACCTGACGACGGGATTCGTGCTCAGCCTTTATCCTAGCAAAGGCTTCATCGCGGGTTGCCAGCTCAGCCTCCCTCTTTCGCTGGTCGGCCAAGGCCTTCAGTCTTGCCTGAGCCTGCTTCTTCCTCACAATGGAAGCTTGTTGATCCCTCTTGGCTTGCTCAACCAGCTTCTGAGCTTTTGTTTGGATTCTCTTCCTTTTCTTCGTCATTCTATCTCTAGTCTCCTCCTCAGTTAGTCCAAGGATGGACTTCTTGACTGGTATAGGTATCTTCTTTGATTCTGGAGCATAGATGACAGCTGGCTGGGGCTGCTGAGACTGGTGCAACTTGGGCTTCTTCCTTGGAGAAGACCTAGTGACTGGCACCTGAGCTGATGACCCAGTCACTGCTTGCTCCATTTCCAGAAATGAGGATTCCACCTCATACTTCCTCTTCATTTCTTCCTTCGCCTCAGCTGTCAGCGGAAGAGCTACAGCTGGCACGGCCTCATCTACTGGTTCTGACTCCTCCTCAGAAACTTGGTCAGCAGGGTCCACAGCCGTCTTGCCTCTCAGCCGTTGAGGCTTCTTGTAGTCTGGGCCAGGAAGTTTGACCCTGGTGACTGGGATAAAGTCGGACCCGACCAGTTGCTCCCCTCGGTCGATTCGGTCCCCCATCTCCACCTCCAAAATGTGGCTGATTTGCAGACCAAAAGACACTGCATGGAGGAACCTGCCATCAGTCTTGACTGTGCAGTTCTTCTCCACATTCTCCAGCAGCCGGTCGAAAATGAACTCGGCCCAGTTTCCATATATGCCATCCTCCAGCGCTCACATAACGAAGAACTTCTTTAAGATTAGTTCGGCATAGGAGCCGACCTCGCACTGGAGCATGCGCACCACAATGTCGCATACCATCTGCCAGTATTCCTCCATTTCTGACTTCTTCATGCCAGTCTTGAAGATAGTCACCCCCTCCTTCTTCCATTCAGTCCACCTCCGCCTGAATTCCACCGTATCATCCTTGCAATACGTCGCCACCTCCTCACCAGTACTCCTCAGCCCAAAGAGGTTGGCTAGGTACTCTACGTCGATGGTGATCAGGTGTCCGAACACCAACGTGGTGAAGGATTTCCTGTCGTCAGCTATCACCGCGCGAGCATAGAACTCGGCGACCATATGTGGGTGGAAGTTCCTGGGGGTTGCCGTCAAGTATGGTCGGAGCTGCTCATGGTCGATCATTTCCATGAGCTCCTCGCCGAAGTGCTTCTCGGCCAGTTTATCGTTTAAAATCTTCTCCTTCTGGACTTGGGCGGCTCTGATCTGGGAGTTAGAAAGGAGATGTTGGGTGGCCTTTTTGTTCAACTGAACAAGCTTATTGAAGGGATAGGTATAATCTATGTCTTCTTCTTTCACAATGCCAGTGAAGGTAGGCATGTGTGATTCGGCTAATGGTAAGTCTAGATCCAAAGACTCAGTGGAAGAGGATGATTTATCAGCAGCGGGTTTGGATGAAGATGCCATGTTTTCAGGGAATAAGTGTTCGGAAATTTTAAGGAAGATGAACGGAAAAAAAAATGTTCGGAAAACATTTATACTAGTGCCATGCTGGGATGGATGAACGAGATGAATTCGTCAAAAGTGAGGATCGACGGTCATCAGCAGGCACGATTCCCTGTAGCGACGTGCGTGGTCGTGCTGACGTGGGATGGTACGTGTAGCTGACATGGCACACGCTGATTGGTCGCGAGATTGCTTTTGACTGCGCCTTCACTGTGCGCATTAAATGTGGCATTAAATGCCGCATTAAATTCGAAGATATGCACAAGCAAGACCAATTTTAAACCTTTCCCGCCATTTCTGCAATAGCTGGCACGACTCTTGGACTTCAAGACAACGTCAGTTGAGAGCTGGGACTCAACTGGTCATCAGTAGTATACGCCAGTCGCATACTTCCCCCTGCCAGTATGGCCTTCTTACCAGTAGACAACTGAAACTCACAACTGGTTCCCGTGTACTTAGACAAATTGAGAGCTAGGACTCAATTTTCACCAGTCGTTGATGTATCACCAGTTGTCTGCTGACAACTTGAAAGATTGAAAGAATTGAGAGCTGGGACTCAATTCATTCCGCATAATCTTCTCTTCACTTCTTCATCATTGCTTGGAATTGGGAGTTGGGACCCAATTTTACTTCGACTGATGGTGCATGACTGCTGGCAAATTCGAAATGAGAGTTGGGACTCATTTTCTTCGTTGTTTATGGAATAAGTTCTGCCAGTAGATACCACCTGTGGTTTTGAGCCACCACTAAAGAAAACATGAAGACTAAGAGCTTGGACTTAGTCTTAATCAGCATCCTTCAGAAAAACAAGAACGGAATGAGAGCTGGGACTCATTCTTCCTCAACACTAGGGCTCGCATCAATCTCCATAAGACCGAGTTTGATGCACAACTCCTTGAATCTTGCTTCTGGCAAAGGTTTGGTGAAGATGTCAGCTAGTTGATCTTCGGTTCTGATATACTCTACGCTGACATCCTTCTTCTCGACATGATCACGTATGAAGTGATGTCGGATATCTATGTGCTTGGTCCTAGAGTGATGAACCGGATTCTTCGTTATGCACATAGCGCTGCTGTTGTCGCAATAGATGGGTACACAACCAGTGTCCACTTCATAATCTTCCAGTTGTTGCTTGATCCAGAGAATTTGAGCACAGCAACTGGCAACGGCAACATATTCAGCCTCAGTAGTAGATGTAGCAACAGAGTGTTGCTTCTTGCTAAACCAGCTGATTAGCTTGTGTCCTAGAAACTGACACGTACCATTGGTACTTTTTCGATCTATACGACATCCAGCAAAATCTGAATCTGAATACCCAATGAGTGTAAGCTCATCATTCCTGGGGTACCATAAGCCAAGTGATTCAGTTCCTTTGAGGTATTTCACTATTCTCCTAGCAGCTTCCATGTGTGACTTCTTTGGATTGGCTTGAAATCTGGCACACACTCCGACTGAGTATGAAATGTCGGGTCTGCTGGCTGTCAGATAGAGAAGTGAACCAATAATACCTCTGTAGCTGGAAGGATTAACCGATTCTCCTTCTTCATAAAGAAAGATCTGGCAACTGGTGCTCATCGGTATTCTGAGAGCCTTAGTCTTCTCTGGGCAATATTTCTGAATTAGGTCCTTGGCATACTTCCTCTGATTAATAAAAATTCCATCAGCTGACTGCTGGACTTGAAGTCCTAGGAAGTATGTTAATTTGCCCATCATACTCATCTGGAATGAGTTCTGCATCAGTTGAGAAAACTTCTCACAGAGAGATATATTCTTTGACCCGAATATAATGTCATCGACATATATCTGCACCATTAGCATATCATCAGCATCCTTGATAAGGAAGAGAGTCCTATCGATCTTCCCTTTCCAAAATCCATTACTGATTAGGAACTGTGATAGCGTCTCGTACCAAGCCCTAGGCGCCTGTTTCAATCCATACAGGGCCTTTCTCAGCTTGTACACTTTGGTGCCTATTTCAAAGCCTGGAGGTTGTTCGACATATACTTCCTCCTTTAGCTCGCCATTCAAGAAGGCGCTCTTCACGTCCATCTGGAATACCGTGAAACCATGATACGCTGCATACGCAAGGAACAGCCGTATCGCCTCCATTCTTGCAACTGGTGCGAAGGTCTCGTCGAAGTCGATGCCTTCACATTGCTTGTAACCTTTGGCGACTAATCGAGCTTTGTTTCTGATTACAATGCCATCCTCATCTCGCTTGTTCTTGAAAACCCACTTGGTGCCAATCACTGACTGATGTGATGGTCTCTCTACCAAGTCCCAAACATTGTTGCGAGTGAATTCCGCAAGCTCTTCTTGCATGGCATTAATCCAATCGGCAGATTCTAGCGCAACTCCTATGGAAGTAGGTTCCACTTGAGAAATAAAACAAGTCAGGAGCGCACTGCCGTGTCGAGTCTGAACAGAACCTTCTGGATCACCGAGAATAACATCGGATGGGTGATTTCTCAGCCATTTGGGAAGATGAGAATCTGCTGGCGTTGGTTCTTCTGTCCTGATGACTGGTGCTTCCTGAACTTCACCAGTCGGAGCAGCAATTGCAACTGGTGGTTGACCTTCACCAGTCGGAACAATCTCTTCGTCAGCTTCACTCTCTGACTGATCTCCTGATCCTTCGGCGATAACTACATCGTCAGCTGGTGCATCCACTCCAGCTGGTTCATCTTCTTCTGGCTCAACAATTCCAGACGGAATTCCCCCTGGATTATTGCCAGTTTCACTCAAGGAGATTGAGTGTAAGGTCTCAGCAAGGTCAATTGCATCACCGACCTTCCCGGATTGCTGATGGGCAACCGAGGATACTGGTTGTGAAGATGATCCAGTCATATGTCTAGTCAAACCAGTTGGTTGAGCATTGGAAGAATTCCTGCCCAACTGATCAACGACATCATTGACCTCAGGAACATCTTCAGCCAGTTGTCGTAATGTCCTGCGCACTAAAGTAGCTTCATCAAAAACAACATTGCATGTTATTTCTACAAGTTTGGTGGTCTTGTTAAATACTCTATAGCCCTTGTGAGAGGGATGTCCATATCCGACAAGGACACCCTCATCAGCCTTAGGCGAAAAAACATTTAACTTCGACTTACCATTATTATGGACATAACATGGTGAACCGAAAGCACGAAGATGATCTATAGAAGGCTTACGACCAAAATAAACTTCGTAGGGAGTTTTCTTGAGTCTGTCGTTGATCCCGCTTCTATTCTGAGTATAGCAGGCCATCACCAACGCTTCTCCCCAAAAACTCTGTCCTAAGCCGGATTCTGCCAGCATGGACCGGACCGCTTCTTTCAGCGTCCTGTTCCTACGTTCTGCCAGTCCATTCTGCTGCGGTTGCCTTGGTGCAGATCTTTCATGCTTAATGCCGGCTTCCGCGCAAAAATCCATCAGCAGACTGTTGCAGAATTCCGTCCCATTGTCTGACCGTATCCGCTTTACCATAGCTTCTCTCTGTTTCTGAGCTTTGACAATCAAATCTGGAAGAATGATTTTCACTTCATCCTTGGTTCTGAGAAGCTTTACCCAGGTATAGCGCGAGTAGTCATCGACTACCACCAGCGAATAACGTCTTCCTCCAATGGTTTGAGGTGCTACTGGTCCAAAGAGGTCCATATGTAGCAACTCGAGTACCCGACTGGTACTGGGGCAGACTGGCGACTGGTTCTTGAAGGACTTCTTAGTTTGCTTGCCTTGCTGGCATGCTTTGCAAATCCCTTCCTTCTTGAATCCTCCCTTGGGAAGTCCTTCCACAAGATCATGCTTGGCCAGGTAGTTGATAGTTCTGAAATTCAGATGACTTAACCTTTTGTGCCACAGCCAGTTAGTTTCCATAGTACTGGTGGCCACGAAGCATGAATCTATCTTCCCGCTTTGCCAGTCAACGGTATAAAGTCCTCCTTTTCGAATACCTCTCAGCTTGATCTCGCCAGTCTTCTCGTCCTTGATCTGGCACTCTGATTTCTCAAAGTGAACTGTGTAGCCACTATCGCACAGCTGACTGATACTCAGGAGGTTGTGCTTGAGAGAGGTGACAAGGGATACATTTATAATTCTGACATCGTCCTTCTCGATGCAGCCCTTGCTAATAACTCTGCCCTTAGAGTTATCACCAAAGATAACTGGAGGTCCTTTGACCTTGATAAGATCTGCAAACAAATCCTCTTCACCAGTCATGTGAGCTGAACACCCACTATCTAAGATCCACTCTCTCGACCTCTGAAGCTGTGTTGCATGATCCTGTACCTGCAAGAAAGATAAAGAATTTATTTAGGTCCCCGATCATCTGCGGGTCCTGCAGGGTTAGATCGCTGAATGATTCCTTTCGGAATCCAGACTTTAGTGATTTTCAGCTTGGTTTTACCCTTGCTGATATCATCAGTAGCCTTTCCCTTCCTTTTGAAGTAATGCATGAGATTGGTTTGGGAAGGTGTGGCTGTGTGTGTAACTCCTTTGGAAGTATTCTTCCGCTGAGAGTTTCGGAAATATTTTTCCGGTTGTGTGTGTTGCCTTCGTGGTCTCTGGAAGTGTGGACCACCATGGCTAGCCTTCACAGCCCTTTGAGAAAACTTGTGATTGGGCTCAGGCCTCTGATAGGTATTCCTCCTATCAGGTATTATCCTTCTCTCAGAGTTACTCTGAGATTTGGATCCCTTGTAAGTATGCTGATGATTGGCATACTGACGAGGTTGTGTGTGAATTCCCTTGACAGCTGGTGGTTGACCTTCACCAGTCTGCTAATTACTGTTAACAGAGAGATAATACTAATAAGACAAGAACCATGTACCCTCCGTACATGCGCTACTCTTATTAGAAATAAAAAGGGGTGAAATGGTAGTGACCTTAAACCCTATAAGGATATTAACGGGTGAAATGGTAGTGACCTTAAACCCTGGAAAGAAAGATTATGATGGGTGAAATGGTAGTGACCTTAAACCCAGTGGAGAAGTGAATGAAGAAATATAATACGATCGGATCTCGAAGATCAAACCGAGATTTGTGCACTTAGATGATTGTAGGTTGAATGTTAAATCATTCCTTATGAATCATCGTAACTAGGAAGTCGGCCAACTTCCAGTTACAAAACAAAACAGATATAATAACATACCCTAAAGCACAACAAAATAAAATGATTTAGATAGCATGGTCCTTTTTAACAAAACCCCATGTCTATCTGTGTGAGTTGCATAGCATGTTTCTTACCTAAAGTATGTTTTCGGCATGTTTCTCACTGGGTACGAAAGTACTCAGCCCTCGCGTTATTTCTAAAACGTGCAGGTTAAGCAGCAGTGATGGGAGTAGCAGGGTGTAAGCAGGCGGAATAAAGTGATTATATTTGAAGAAATAATAGATCCTGTGACATGTATCTTCATATACATGTCACCATCACGCTACACACACGCTGCTACACTCTCTGAACATTTCCCTTCCCTTTTGAAGTATCTAAACTTTGGAATATGTTTTAACTGACATGACTCGAAGTACTATTTAAGAATGCTTTTATCTTTTCTTATAATTAAGTCTTCCGCTTATTATTCTTGAATTTTGATTGTCAAAACCTGAAACATCAATGTAACGTGGCCCCAAATTGGGAAGGTCAGTTGGGGGCGTTACACCTACTCTGGGATATTGATTCTCACGGGAGTTGCCAACCAACTAAAGTTTTGGGAAGAGCATAAAACATCCAACATCTAGATTGGAGGCTGTGGGGTGCGTCCTCACTTCAAGCTAAAGAATGAGCAAATTTGAGTTCTGAGCGAGTGACCAAGCAGATCAAAGGACGGAGGTTACCGACGGGCCAGCATAGATCATGAGAACTTGTATTCTGTGGTGGATTATAGTATTAATTTTCGAAGAGTGGATGTAGGACTTTAATTCCGAACCACTATAATATCCTGCGTTATTTACTGCTTTCTTAAGTTTCTGCTCTTTGAGTTTACTTGCTTATTTGAAACCTTTCAATACTTAGCTAAGTATTGAAGTAGTGTATACTTGAACTGAAACTTAAACTTACTTCGAGCTTAAAACCGATGTTACGGATTTGGCGACTAAAATGATCAAACACAAACAAGAACACACCGATATACATAGCTCGGCAATTGCCTACATCAACGGAGGGTTACACTATGATTTTATTTCTGGACGAAATTTGCTACAAGATTACACACAGAAACTCAGAACATCTCTGCAACTCCCTCTCTCTAAACTGAATCAGTGAAGAAGATGAACTAACAGACTCTCTCTCACTAACTCTCTAACTATCAGTAACAACCTTCATCAACAGATATATTCTATCTCCCAACTAACTCCCCAGATCTCAACACGTGTCATCAATCTATCTGGTTACTTATAAAAACGTAACCTCCAGAAATAACAGACTTCAACTTCTCACCACTCAGACACAAACTAACTTCACAACACTTCAACAAATCAGAACTCCAACATGCACAAACTTCAACATGCATGAAACTCTAACATGCATGAAGTCACACCACTTCAACTGAGTTTTCCAGAAACTGAAAACTGAATCAGAAGAAAGTTTTCAGCAAGTGCAAGATTGTTTAAAACTTCCGCAGCATATATTTTAACTCTGATTTTGGGACCAACACCTAATTACATATGTGGACATACATCATAATAGTTTCTTCATTTTGACCGTACACTCTTTGATCTTCAACACATCTGTAACACCCCTCATAAAATTTTAATGTAATTATCGAATTTCCGAAGTTTATATTTTGCTATCGAATTAATTCGAGATATCGCAATCAATTTATTTTGGGAAATTATCATTTTGGCCTCATTTGTTTGCCACCTTTATTCATTGAAGAAAATAAATTATTATTAATTAGTTTAATTAATCTCGATTAATTATTCGTGTATCGACAAAATATCACGGTCTCCCGTGCAATGACGCGAAGAGATGTGGAGTTGACGTGAGGTGATGTTAAAGTGACTGACGTGACAAGCGAATGACAACCACTTTAACCTTTTTGACTTTCGGTAATTAAAGAGTTACCCCTCACCTCCCTCTATAAATATAACTTCCCCTCTCACTCCACCACTTTTACTCTCTCTCACTAAACTCTCTAGAGTTTCTCCGGCGAAGATTTCTGGCAACATTCCGGCAAGCTCCGACGAAGCTCCGGTAAAGGGTTTTCAAGGTAAAGCTATACCTTTTCGGAACCCTCTCTTCATTTCCTATCCATTTCCAACCATAGATTTCCATTCCTTATTTTTTAAGTGAGTAATAGAGAAATCAAAGGTTGATCAAGCTCACAAGGACCTATAAACGTCCTAGAGGTATAAATCGAACCTCCCTCTAGCTATTTTGTTGATTTAAACATGTTATGGTTTATGCCCTAGTTTTTAAATGCCATGATCTAGGCTTGATATTGAGTTTATGAGTACGTATGCATGTTTAGCATGTTATATTATGAGCCTAGAATGATATATGGACCTAGAAATCG
Source organism: Plectranthus barbatus (assembly GCA_026898455.1). Lineage (NCBI taxonomy): Eukaryota > Viridiplantae > Streptophyta > Magnoliopsida > Lamiales > Lamiaceae > Plectranthus > Plectranthus barbatus. The sequence goes on from JAPKLW010000673.1 coordinate 328,727, forward strand.
AGTTGTGTAGATTTTGGAGCATTTTTGGTATATTTGCCCTATATTGAAATATTGTGGTTAAATCTCGATTCCAACATGTTTTGATGGTTTAAATTATGTCTAGACTCATTATACTTGTTAGAAAACCATTTGGTGTTGTTAGAAATCGATTGGACGAGCCCGGATAACCGTTTGAGCCAAAAATAAGAATTTCCGCCGGAAGGCATATAGCCTTCGTTTCGGCCGATATAGACTCTATTTCGGTCGAAATGGCTATATCGGGCGAGATAAGGGACATCTCGGTCGATATGTCCATATCGGTCGAGATGGACTTCATCCCAGTCGAGATGGACTTCATCCCGGTCGAGATGGCCGATTTCTATTCATTCCGGTCGGTATGTGTCTCATCTCAGTCGTGTTGGGAAATCTGTCTAAGGTTTCCTTTCCCAGTAGCTTACTTGTTTAGATTATAGTTTTGGTGGATCAAATCCTAAGTCCTACCAGCGTCAGTTGTCTCTACATAGATCTGGTCTTAAATGTAAAGTCCTGTTTAGGTCTATTGAGTTGTAAGTGGCAGCTGATCAAGACTCATGCTGACACTGTTCACCAGCATGAGTAACGCTTACCACTGGCTACTGTTCACCAGTTGGGAAAAGTTTCATCAACAGGCGGCTGACAAAGACTCATGCTGACAAAGACTCATGCTGACACTGTTCACCAGCATGAGAAGCGCTTATGACTGGCTACTGTTCACCAGTTGGGAAGGGTTTCATCAGCAGGCGGCTGACAAACCTCACCAGGAGAATACGTGTTCTTACACTATTCACCAGCAGTGATTTCACCAGTTATGGGAGATTCCGAGAAGAGTTAACATCTAGAGATTTGGTAGACTTTGATGATGCCAGGGCAAATCACCAGCAGAGACTGCCAGCACAAGATCACCAGTATGATCTACCAGTCAGATGTTACCAGCAGAATTCCAGATTCTCTCTCCCAGCGCCGTAGAGACAAGAAGAAGATTCTCTGAGGAATCGACTGACAGAATATGACTTTAAGGAAGGATAACTTAAAGTCTATCAGTCACAAGACGCCAGTCTTATTCCTCGGACTGACTTAAAGAGCCGTTCTGACACAAAGAGATCTGTGTCAGATAAAGCGGTCAAAGGTATGGTTCCTTCCGAAAAAACATACCTGCCGCCGTCAGAAGGACATCCGAGGTCTGACATCTTTCCGGATGCGTCCAAACGGCTAGAAAGTTTGAATCGGTTCCTGCGGCTATAAATACGTCGCAACCACCAACATTCAAACATTAGATTCCACGAGCGAATGATTTAACGATTCCACTCATCGGCTCAACCACCGAAAGAACTGAAGTTATTGCAAGAGCGCATAAAGTACTTTCGAGGCCTTTCCTAAGGCTTTCCGTGTGTTGATTTATCAAACACGAGACTTCAAGCTTTAAGCTTGTAAGTTAAAGATCTCATTTGGTGTTCTTTCTTCTTTGAGAGAGTTCACAGCAGCTCCAGTGCTCACCAGCACTTGAGTTATTACGGGCATTCTACCGTAGAGACCGTTACGTTCTTGGGAGAACTAAAACACCCAGCTTGCTGTGGAGGTTGAAGTGACGTGCTCGCACTCCACCAGCTGTGAAGAGTTGAAGAAGGATCCAGGGCCGGGAGCGGTTGATCTAGTGAACTGGTGGACGAGGCATTCACCAGCTAGAGATAGATCGTAGGACACCTGTACCTGATTACTCTTAGTGGAATTTCCAGTGCTTCGACTGGAGAGTGGACGTAGATCGATTGATCGAACCACTATAAAATCCTTTGTTATTTATCAGCTTTCTGCATTTCATTCATATTTTAAACCCAGCACTCAAGTGCTGGAGTATATTCTGAAACTGATATAATTGTGCAAACAAGGCTAAAATATTCTAAGTATTGAATCACCAGCTGACCAGTTGTCAGCTGCGTACAGAGTAACCAGCACCAGCTGACCAGTTGCCAGTTGTCAGCTGTGAGTAAGTAGTGTGCAAGAAAACAATTAACTTTATTTCCGCTGCGTAACGTATATACTCTGAAAAACCGGGACCAACAAGTCGATATGCTCATATCGGTCGAGATGCATCTCGTCTCGGTTGATATGCTCATATCGGTCGAGATACACTTCATTTCGGTCAATGCATTCATCTCGGTCGAGATGCACTCCATCTCGGTCGAGACAGAATGAAAATTTTCCTTATTTTGTTCTTTCTTCGATCAATTCAATTTAACTTTCATATCTTTCGATAACCTTCATACCAATAAAATCAAATAACATTTCCTTTAATTCTAAACACTTCATTCAATTAATTCCAATCCAAATTGGTTTTGTTTGATATTCCTTGTATCAATCGACGAAGAAATGTTATCTTCCATAACTTCTCCGAGAATCTTTTCAAATCAATTTGATTTGTTTGACTGAACTCTTGTAACTCGAACTTCCTTTGCAGCTTATCAAACTTGTTAAACCTTAACCTTTGAAATATTAATTCGATCTTCAATTTAGATCAATAATCTCCTCGATTATTTCGTTGAAACAACTTGATGAATTCTTATACTCTCAAGCAATGTACGATGATTCATAATAAAACTTCTTTCAATCTTAAACTCTTGAAAGAGCTTAGTCACTTGACGAAGTCATTTGTTTTGTTCGATCAAATTGAATTATTATTCATGTTCCTTGAATTAATGCTCGATGTTGAACCACGAGCTATTGAAGTAATGTTTGACTATCTTGTTCGTCAAACTAAATTGCCAAGTCATTCTTACATATCCTTATCCGATGGCTGAAATTTAGAAGTCCAAGATCGATTAAGAGTCTAGAACTATTTTAATAAGTTAGATTTCAAATAATCTATTATCCCTTGAGGATTTACTTGTATCCCTTACGTCATAGGAAAGGGCAAAGAAAGGATCGGCAACTAGAGAAATCACTTGCAATCACACCAACTAAGGTGGACTTTCTTTAACCCTATATTATGGGCTAAAATAAAATAAAAATGATGTTTTATTTTCAAAGAAATCAAGCATGAGATAAAATGATTTGTTTTAAATGCTTTGTCATTGCCTACTGTTTGTGTTTGCTATCTGTCCTTTCTGTGGGGGAACCCCACTCAGAGAAGAACATTACACGTGGGAACGTGAATGTTGACTACGCGTACTGCGAGTCTCTAACGATCGTGCCTGGTTGGTATAATAAGATGCCATGGGTTAGTGCACTTTAATGCTATCGTGTTAAAGGGTCCCGCCCTACATGGACTAGCATTGTAACTGTGGTTGGTGGCCACCTCCCAGTCACATATTTAATTGCAGATAGTTTTACTGTGTAAAAGAGCTAGCTCATTCATAAAATGTTTTGGTGCCATGGGAGGATTTCAAACTTAAAACCCCATGTGCTACCTGATTAAAAAGGCATGAGAAACTTATATATGTATGTTTTCGGGCATGTGTTCACTAAGTACAAATTGTACTTAGCCCCTCGTATTATTTCTAAAATGCGTAGGTTAATAGAAGATTCGAAGCAAGAGTACGAGGCAGCAGATGAGTGGAGCTGAAGACTCACCTTTTGTAATAGTTATATGCGGAAGTGTGTATCTATATATACATACTTCCTTGATAACTTTCCGCTGCTAGACTCAATATCTTTTGTTAGACTTTTGATTATTACCAATCTTGTTAAAAACTCTGATATTTGGTTTACTCAAGAAGCTACGATTCCTTCTTGAGGAGGCACCCTTTTCTTCATATTTTGCTTAACTTGGGATAAGGTGATGTTTTCTATCTTATTCGCTTGAGTTCTAAAACTTGATTGATTTCCCAAGTGCAAGTCTCGTACCTGATGTACCTCATTTTCTTTGAATTATGTCATATTATCAAATCGGGGCGTGACAAAGTGGTATCAGAGCGAGGTTTGAAAAATTTTCTTTTCGCTCTGAACCGAGGTCCTCCTTATTTCGAGGCCTCCAAATTATTTGATAAGTTGAAAAGCTCTTTACCAGCTCCAACTCCTGCACTCGTACTCGGCGTCGCATCAAGAAAAATAATTTTGCATAAATTATTGTATTAAAGTTTAAAGCGCAAGCCTCCTTTTTGAAAAGTGAAAAGTTTTGGTTCATGCCTTGTTGCATCCTTAAAAGATCATAAAGAGTTAATGCATACATTGTTGCATCTCTTTTATCAAAGCTCATGAAGAGTTTAATGCATAAATAGTTGCATTCTAATTATCGAAGGCTTTCAATGCATAAATTGTTGCATTTTCATAAAAATTTTCCACATGCATTACGAATGCTTTAATTATAAAGGCCTTATTAGAGAACTTAGATGCTTTTAGGGAGCATGTTTTAGTTTACCTTCGCGAGAGACTTAGACCAAGCATGTATTAAGATAAGACTATTATGCGTCGTAGTTGAACCTAGAATTATTACCTTATAATTGCGTTACTTTCGTTATTTAAATTGCGCAAACTACTATCATTATCTACCAACCACCTAACTTTTTGACTTTACCCATTCGCAGATGGCCCGATGCAAGTTCACTCACCGTAAACCGTTACCACGCAATGCCTCAGAAGAGAGGCGAGTCAGTTACTTCAGGAGCTACCAAATCTGCCAAGGAGACTCCCTGAGCCGTTTTCTATCAGACTTCTACAAGTTCTGGTTGGATGCTCACCCACACGGAGTAACTAGGACGGAGGGACTACGTCGCCTAGCTGAGCTGATGCCTCCTCAGTGGCAGTCATGGGTTCAAACCAATCTCGGAAACTACCTGGATAACTCCCCTACCGATGAGTCTGACCTGGAGGGATTTATTACCCTTCTCCTTCCACCTTTCCAAGCTAGAAGCTTCGTATCTGACAGCGAATCCGAGGAAGACCCGGAAGAAGATTCCTCCTACAGACCCAACGATGAGGAGCTAGACGCCAGTCACTATCCCGCCTATTCTGATGATGACTCCGAGGATTCTGATTGGGACCACCCCGTACCAGCAGCCTCGAGACACGAGATGCGTGACCGACTCGGGGATCAATACCTAGATCCCGAGGGTGAAGAAGGGTTGGACGACGGAGCTGAGGATGATGAGGAAGTTAATGGGGATGAAAAAGATGAGGATGAGGAAGAAGGGGAAGGAGAAGACGAGGATGACGACGAACAAGTCAATCCCAATCAGGAGATGCCCCCACCAGATGGTGCTGCCCAGCCTAACAACGATTGGATAGCCGCAAATTGGCCGCAACAATGACAGCAGGAGTGGGGAGACGAGCCATGGAATGTTGGTGATGAGGATCCCGAGGAGGATGTTGCAACCCCTCCCGAGGTGCTTAATTTCTCAGACGATGGGTGTTCGGATCGTCGGACGACGACCTTTGATCGTCTTCCATAGATTCCTATCGATGTATATATGTAATTGTCTATCAGATGTATGTTGTAGGACTATGATTGTAAGGTGCCTTGTTGGCCCATTTCTTAACTTCTGGATGTCGTGAATGTAATCGTAATTAGAATGCCTCCTACGGGAGATGAACAATGATTGTACTAACTGGTAGTTGGAAAGCCAATTTTTAAACACGACAACCCCAAGATTTTCAAAGCGAAAATGCTACCCACCCACTTTCCGGGTTTCGGATGTATAACATATTATTATGTTTAAAGTTTTGTCTTGAATTTTCTATCTTTGTGACAATTGTGTCAACTTGGCTATTACCAAGTATTGTGGGGAATATTGTCCCTTAAAAAGACGGTTAACCCTAAATTGTGGGATAACCCATTATGTCAAACATATTTGTATTTATCATTGTTGTCTTCACCGCAATCCTGAAAAGGATTTTTTGATACTCATCATGCGTACTTAGGGTCCTGAATACCCTTTTAACGATTATTTACTTTGCAGAATGCTGCCCAGAGAAGCCCCTATAAGAGGCCGAGGCCGTGGCTGAGGTCGTGGAAGAGGCCAAGGACAAGGTCATGGAAGAGGCCAACCACACGACAATCCAAATGAACCACATCAAGAACAAGGCGATGGACCGCATCCTGAGCAAGACTGGGATTATTACGAAGAAGAGGCACAAGTACCTCCTGTCGAACCTAGAAGAATCGGGGAGATCTTTACCCGACAAAATCCTCCACTGTTAGACGGAATCGAGGACCCGCCAAAAGCTGAGACATGGATCAAATCCATGGAGCAAATTTTCAGAATTCTCAACTGCACTGACCAGGAGAAAGTCCAGTGCATTTCCTTCCAGTTGACTGATGAGGCTGAACATTGGTGGGACACCCATCTGAAGACGCTCACCCCAGAGCAAGAAGGTGATTTAACTTGGGATAATTTCAAGGAGGAATTCTACACCAAGTATATTCCTCTGACGTATCGAGTTCAGAAGCATGCAGAATTTCATCGCCTGGTACAAGGAGAAATGTCCATGACGGAGTACAACCGTATATTTAATAGTCTATCGAAGTGTGCTCCAGATGCGGTGAACACTGAGCAGAAGAAGGCACTCCAATTCATGTCTGGACTGCGAACAGACATCCAAGCTCCCATTGCTTGCCTGACTGGATTGGACTACAAGGACGCACTGCAGCAAGCCTTGAACATTGAAGCTGCACTGAAGAATGGACTGCGAGCAGCTCTCTTGTCTAACAAGCCAGAGCCATCAACTGAAGCAGGAACCAAGAGAAAGCAAGAAGATGTCCCGCAGGCTTCAACAGCCGGACATAAAAGAAATTGGCTAGGCAATCAGAATTTCCGCAACAACCAAGCCAGAAATCAAAGGAATTTTCAGAACCAAGGGATCAACCGTCAAAGCAACTTCGCCATCAAACGCTGCAATCGCTGTGGAAGAGACCACCAAGGAGAATGCGCTGCTTACCGTGCCAACTGCTACAACTGCAGACGTCTGGGACATTATTCATCGCAGTGTCGCCAGAGCAACAATCGGCCAAATTTTCGCAACCAGCGCCAAAACAATCGAGGCAACACTCAACTGCATGCATTGCAAGGCCAGCAGCAACCACGAAACACTCATAACCGCACAATTCTAGCCAAGCCGATTCAGCAAGTGCCTCAGCAACAGCAGCAGCAGCCACAGCAGCAACAGCCAGCTCAACAGCAAGCACGACAAGGACTAGCCTATGCTCTGGAACAACCAAAAGGGAAAGAAGATCAGGGAAACCTGACAGGTATGGGTTTGATCGATCATTCGCCAATTATTGTGCTTTTTGATACTGGTGCATCACATTCGTTTGTATTCAAAGATTTCATTCAGAATCTAGGGCTTAGTACCGAGAGAACGAAGAATGACTTGTGTATAGTAACCCCAACTGGAGGATCAGCCCTCTCGAATCTTATTTGTTCAACCCTAGAAATTTCTTTCGGAGCATGCACATTAAGAGCCAACGGTTTGAACGTCCTACAAATGAGAGACGTGGACGTCATAGTAGGAATGGACTGGTTAGAAGAGAACCATGCTACCATTCGGTGCAAAGACCGGATTGTTTCCTTTGGACAACCTGGGAGAGAACCTGTACACTTGTACAAAGTTCGGAAAGGAACCAGGATTCCCTTAATTACTGCAATGCAAGCGTACCGATTGGCTAGCATAAGAGATAGTCGAGCTTACCTCGTGTACCTCAATGAGGATGACAAGAAGGACATCACTGTCAGTGATGTAGAAGTCATAAGGGAATTTGAAGATGTTTTTCCTGATGAGCTACCTGGATTGCCGCCATACAGGCAATTGGAATTTGTTATCGATCTTGAACCAGGTGCAGCTCCTATCTCAAAAGCTCCATATAGGATGGCCCCTAAGGAACTGCAAGAGTTGAAAGTGCAGTTACAAGAGCTATTAGATCTGGGATTCATTCGACCCAGCGTATCTCATTGGGGAGCACCTGTCCTGTTTGTGAAGAAGAAGGACGGATCTATGCGTATGTGCATTGATTACCGGGAGTTGAATAAACTCACTCTGAAGAACAAGTATCCACTCCCAAGAATCGACGATCTCTTTGATCAACTCAATGGAGCAAAGGTCTTTTCGAAGATTGACCTTATATCTGGGTATCATCAGTTAAAAATTCATCAAGAAGATATTCCGAAGACAGCTTTTCGGACAAGATATGGCCACTATGAGTTTGTAGTGATGCCTTTTGGATTGACGAACGCGCCAGCAGTATTCATGGATCTTATGAATCGCGTGTTTCATCCATATCTTGACAATTTTGTTCTAGTCTTCATAGATGACATTCTTGTCTATTCCAAGAGTGAAGAGGAACATCGAGAGCATTTGAGAACAGTCTTGAGAACCCTATGAAAGGAGAGACAGTACACTAAGTTTAGCAAGTGCGAATTTTGGTTGAAAGAAGTGATGTTCCTAGGACACATTGTGTCTGCCGAAGGAATCAAGGTAGACCCAGCTAAAATACAAGCGGTAAAGGAGTGGGAAGCTCCTAAAAACCCGAATGAAGTTCAAAGTTTTCTTGGAATGGCTGGATATTATTGTAGATTCATTGAAGGATTTTCTAAGATCGCCAGACCAATGACGCAACTTCTGAGGAAAGGAATCAAGTATACATGGACTGAAGAGTGTGAAGCGAGTTTCCAACATTTGAAAGAACTCTTGACCACTGCCCCTGTTTTGGCAGTACCAGAAGCAGAAAAAGATTATGAGTTGTATACGGATGCCTGCAAAAATGGTCTAGGTTGTGTTTTGATGCAAGAAGGCTAAGTGATTGCGTATGCATCACGTCAGTTAAGGACGCATGAATTAAACTATCCAACCCATGACCTGGAGTTAGCAGCAATTGTCCATGCGTTAAAGATTTGGAGACATCATCTCTACGGAGCTAGATGTGCAATCTTCACTGACCACAAGAGCCTCAAGTACTTCTTTGAGCAGAAAGACCTGAATATGAGGCAAAGAAGGTGGTTGGAATTAGTGAAGGATTATGACTTGATCATCAATTATCATCCCGGTAAAGCTAATACCATAGCAGATGCATTGAGCAGAAAAGCTCCAGCCAAAGCTTGTGCTGTAATTACGCAAGAAGAGGATTTAATCAAGGAGATGGAAAAGCTAAATCTTGAAGTGATTTCGCCACCAGAAACGGTGAGCACAAGAATAGCAGCCTTACTGGCAAGTCCTGATCTAAGGACGAGAATTGTGGAAGCACAGAGAAAGGATAAAGGTTTGGAAAAGATGCGACTTCAAATCCGCGAGACGAAAGTCACAAATTTTGAAGAAGCTTCTGATAATGCCATAATGTACGATAGAAGATTATGTGTGCCAAGGATTCATGATTTGAGAGAAGAAATCATGAGAGAAGCACATGAAACCCCGTACACTGCCCACCCTGGAAGTACAAAGATGTACCAAGACTTGAAGTCTAAATTTTGGTGGGAAGGCATGAAATTAGACATTGCCACATTCGTAGAACGTTGTTTGGCATGCCAACAAGTGAAAGCATTGCATCAGAGGCCGTATGGAAAGTTACAGCCTCTTGATGTCCCTGAGTGGAAATGGGATGCAATAGCAATGGATTTTGTAACTGGTTTACCCAAGTCCCAAAGAGGAAACACTACTATTTGGGTAATCGTGGATCGCATGACCAAGAGCGCACATTTCCTGCCAATTCAGATTACATATGGATCATATAAGTTGGCCCAAATATATGTCAAGGAAATCATCAGATTACATGGCGTGCCAACGACGATTACATCTGATAGAGATGCAAAGTTCACATCTCGATTTTGGACCAGCCTACAGAAAGAGCTTGGAACTCGTTTGAATTTCAGTACCGCATTTCACCCTCAAACGGACGGTCAAATGGAAAGGACCATACAGACTTTGGAAGATATGCTCAGAACAGTCGTTCTTGACAGAGGAGTGAAATGGGAGGCAGTTTTGCCGCTGATTAAATTTGCTTACAACAACAATTTCCAAGCCACAATCGGAATGGCCCCGTACGAAGCGCTCTACGGAAGGAAGTGCAGATCTCCCTTGTATTGGGATGAAGTTGGAGAGCGTAAAATCTTAGGGCCTGATTCAGTCGCTGAGATGATAGAAATCGTTCGGCAGATCCGCGCTAGGATCAAAGAAGCTCAGGATTGACAGAAGTCTTACGCCGGCAAGAGAAGAACCGAGTTAACTTTTGAAGTCGGAGATAAGGTGTTTTTGAAAATATAGCCCTCTAAAGGAATCATTCGTTTTGGAGCTAGAGGAAAGCTTAGAGCTCGATATATTGGACCTTACGAGATTTTGGAAAGAATTGGAGCCGTAGCGTATCGTTTGGCTTTGCCACCCAATTTTGGAACCGTTCATAACGTTTTTCACGTGTCGCAACTGTGGAAGTACGTTTTTGATCCGAGACACGTTATTCATCAAGATGAAGTTCAGCTCCAGCCCGATCTAACTTATGAAGAAGGACCAAAAGCAATCATGGATTTCAAAACCCAAGAGCTCCACAACAAGAAGATCAACCTTGTCAAAGTTCTTTGGAAGCATCATGGCACTGAAGAAGCAACATGGGAACTCGAAGACAAAATGAAGGAAAAGTATCCTGAACTCTTTTTGTAGTCTGCGAAATTACGGGACGAAATTTTTTTGAGTGGGGGAGGATGTAACACCCCTCATAAAATTTGAATGTAATTATCGGATTTCCGAAGTTTATATTTTTCTATCGAATTAATTCGAGATATCGCGATCAATTTATTTTGGGAAATTATTATTTTGGCCTCATTTGTTTGCCACCTTTATTCATGGAAGAAAATAAATTATTATTAATTAGTTTAATTAATCTCGATTAATTATTCGGTGATCGACATTTTTGTATTGGGATAATATTGATCGATAAATATTCGTGTATCGATGAAATATCACGGTCTTCCGTGCAATGACGCGAAGAGAATGACAACCACTTTAACCTTTTTGACTTTCGTAATTACAAAGTTACCCCTCACCTCCCTCTATAAATATAATTTCCCCTCTCACCCCACCACTTTTACTCTCTCTCACAAAACTCTCTAGAGTTTCTCCGGCGAAGATTTCCGGCGACATTCCGGCAAGCTCCGACGAAGCTCCAGCAAAGGGTTTTCAAGGTAAAGCTATACCTTTTCGGAACCCTCTCTTCGTTTCCTATCCATTTCCAACCTTAGATTTTCATTCCTTTTTTTGAAGTTATAAATAGAGAAATCAAAGATTGATCAAGCTCACAAGGACCTATAAACGTCCTAGAGGTATAAATCGAACCTCCCTCTAGCTATTTTGTTGATTTAAACATGTTATGGTTTATGCCCTAGTTTTTTAATGCCATGATCTAGGCTTGATATTGAGTTTATGAGTACGTATGCATGTTTAGCATGTTATATTATGAGCCTAGAAATGATATATGGACCTAGAAATCGAGTTGTGTTGATTTTGGAGCATTTTTGGTATAATTGCCATATATTGAAATATTGTGGTTAAATCTCGATTCCAACATGTTTTGATGGTTTAAATCATGTCTAGACTCATTATACTTGTTAGAAAACCATTTAGTGTTGTTAGAAATCGATTGGACGAGCCCGGATAACCATTTGAGCCAAAAACAAGAATTTCCGCCGGAAGGAATATAGCCTCTGTTTCGGCCGATATAGACTCCATTTCGGACGAAATGGCTATATCGGGCGAGATAAGAGCCATCTCAGTCGATATGTCCATATCGGTCAAGATGGACTTCATCCTGGTCGAGATGGCCGATTTCTATTCATTCCGGTCGGTATGTGTCATCTCGGTCGATATGCTCATATCGGTCGAGATGCATCTCACCTCGGTCGATATGCTCATATCAGTCGAGATACACTTCATTTCAGTCGATGCATTCATCTCGTTCGAGATGCACTCCATCTCGGTCGAGACAGAATGAAAATTTCCCCTATTTTGTTCTTTCTTCGATCAATTCGATTTATCTTTCATATCTTTCGATACCCTTCATACTAAACAACTCAAATAACATTTCCTTTAATTCTAAACACTTCATTCAATTAATTCCAATCCAAATTGGTTTTGTTTGATATTCCTTGTATCAATCGACGAAGAAATGTTATCTTCCATAACTTCTCCGAGAATCTTTTCAAATCAATTTGATTTGTTTGACTGAACTCTTGTAACTCGAACTTCCTTTGAAGCTTATCAAACTTGTTTAACCTTAACCTTTGAAATCATAATTCAATCTTCAATTTAGATAAATAATCTCCTCGATTATTTCGTTGAAACAACTTGATGAGTTCTTATACTCTCAAGCAATGTACGATGATTCATAATAAAACTTCTTTCAATCTTAAACTCTTGAAAGAGCTTATTCACTTGACGATGTCATTTGTTTTGTTCGATCAAATTGAATTATTATCCATGTTCCTTGAATTAATGCTAGATGTTGAACCACGAGCTATTGAAGTAACGTTTGACTATCTTGTTCGTCAAACTAAATTTCCAAGTCATTCTTACATATCCTTATCCGATGGCTCAAATTGAGAAGTCCAAGATCGATTAAGAGTCTAGAACTATTTTAATAAGTTATATTTTAAATAATCTATTATCCCTTGAGGATTTACTTGTATCCCTTACGTCATAGGAAAGGGCAAGGAAAAGATCGGCAACTAGAGAAATCACTTGCAATCACACAAACTAAGGTGGGCTTTCTTTTACCCTATATTATGGGCTAAAATAAAATAAAAATGATGTTTTATTTTCAAAGAAATCAAGCATGAGATAAAATGATTTGTTTTAAATGCTTTGTCATTGCCTACTGTTTGTGTTTGCTATATGTCCTGTCTGTGGGGGAACCCCACTCAGAGAAGAACATTACACGTGGGAACATGAATGTTGACTATGCGTACTGTGAGTCTCTAACGATCGTGCCCGGTTGGTATAATAAGATGCCACAGGTTAGTGGACTTTAATGCTATCGTGTTAAAGGGTCCCGCCCTACATGGACTAGCATTGTGACTGTGGTTGGTGGCCACCTCCCAGTCACATATTTAATTGCAGATAGTTTAATTGTGTAAAAGAGCTAGCTTATTCATAAAATGTTTTGGTGCCATGGGAGGATTTCAAACTTAAAACCCCATGTGCGACCCGATTAAAAAGACATGAGAAACTTATATATGTATGCTTTTGGGCATGTGTTCACTAAGTATAAATTGTACTTAGCCCCTCGCATTATTTCTAAAATGCGCAGGTTAATAGAAGATTCGAAGCAAGAGTACGAGGCAGCAGAGGAGTCGAGCTGAAGACTCACCTTTTGTAATAGTTAGATGCGGAAGTGTGTATCTTCATATAAATACTTCCTTGATAACTTTCCGCTGCTAGACTCATTGTCTTTTGTTAGACTTTTGATTATTACCAATCTTGTTAAAAACTCTGATATTTGGTTTACTCAAGAAGCTACGATCCCTTCTTGAGGAGGCACCCTTTTCTTCATATTTTGCTTAACTTGGGATAACTGTGATGTTTTCTATCTTATTGGCTTGAGTTCTAAAACTTGATTGATATCCCAAGTGCAAGTCTTGTACCCGATGTGCCTCATTTTCTTTGAATTATGTCATATTATCAAATCCGGGCATGACAACATCTCTCTTAATGATATCTCAATCTTTGCAACTAAAATACTAATCTTAATTTATTTAACACTTTTCGAATTTTTGAATCACTAAACATTACCCAATAGCGAATAAACATATTGGCGTTTACAATGTAAAAAACGAAAATTGTAAAATGCTACACAACTTACCCCATATTTATATACAACTTGGACGGTCCATAATAATTATATCAATTTTTTGTCATAGATTTTGTATCGTTTTGCATGCTGCATTCCTTAATTTTCCTTATTATGCAACTATTTAAATTTTTAATTATGCATTGATTTCCTTAGATTTTCTTGTAATTAGATTAAAGTTTCCATAAGTATCATAAATTTATTTTGGAAAGTTTTATGAACAGGAAAAAAAGTTTTGAGGTTCTCCGAATATATAGATTATATTCCTTTTAATCCATTGAAAATTTTCTTTTACAGCTCCGCACGGTTCTAAGTTTATTATTAAAAATAAATATGATTTCGAGAATTAAATAAAAAATAATGCTGAGCAGGATAAGAGATAAAACAATTTTTATTTAATAAATTTCTCTTTGTTCAAAATCTTTTGGTCGTTGCCATAAATATACTTGTAATAACTTTATAAGTTTCGAGAAAATACATTGTTTGATTTTTTTTTATATTTAAATTGCAATTTTAATGAAGGATTTGAATTATGCTTGTTATATATAAAGTATTCTTATCAATTTCTTTAAATGAAATAAAATTAATGAATACTACATATATTTTAAGGAGACTCATAGAATAGAAATAGAAAACGGATTTCGATATTTGCAAATGTTGGGGATTTAATTTCGAAATTCCCTTACTTTTTTATATTTTCATGTATCAAACAATATTCAATTAGGATGTTTATCGAGTTGTAAAAGCAGATCAAGACAAACTGAGCTAGTGATCGAAGCCATCAATTCGGTCATCGTGAAGATATAAAGAAACAAAGACTCGAGCAATGAACTGGCGAACTGACGACCCCTTCAGCTTGAAGCAAACCACACAGATAAACTGGTTGATATCACTAGTCGGGACAATCACCTGTTTATCATGTCTAGTTTCTTCTCACGAATAGAGACAAAAACACGCCAGATGAATCACAAGATCCAGACTTAAGGAAAAGGAGATTCCTTAAAGTCCGAAGTTCAAACTTCCAGTTTAGCATTCCTCACACTAGCGAGCCGTTCTGAAATGCATCAGTTTGTCAACACTCTGTGTCAGAAAAGGACGGAGCAGGTGCGATAGAGCAGAAAAGGCAACCTGTCACAATCCAATCAGAGACCCAACGAATAGTTCAAAATTCGGATTGTCTCTAAACAACTCTTTCACTAAACTTTTCCCTAGATTTACACTTGAGATAAAGCAAACTGATCAATCTACATTGTAACGCCGTCATCTTTGAATTGAGACTCTCAGACTATCATCATCAGTGACTCGATTGTGAATGGGTCATTAATAAAATATTAGTTTTTTTCATCCACTATATAACCTACAACCTAATATTATTTTTCAGTCCCACCAGTGACCTAGTTCAACCTAATTTTTTAATTAAAATATTAATTTATCTTTCTTCCTATATAATATAAAAAATTAAAAATATTTTAAATTAACATGAAAAAATAATTTATAATTTACTTTACAAATAAAAATTTAACAATTAATACTTAACAAATATAAACCAACAAAATATAAATACAATACATGGAAATTTAAATTACAATTACAAGAATTATAAATTAAATACTCAATTATAGGCGTGGAAACTCTAGGGGAATTGATTTTAATTTCTCATGAATTCTGGTAAATATATTATAATAATTAATTAAATATAAAAATCAAAATTGTATTTTGAAAAAAAAAATAGCCACATGTGCAATTGGGGTGCAATGAAGTGAGAAAGGTCAAATAAGATTGACAGAGCAACTTACTGCCACTTAAGTCATGCACTATTCACCATTTTCCCATTTTTATATATATTATTATATTTTTTTTTTTGTTGTGACCCTCCACAAAGTCACTGATGGCAATGGCCTCAGAGTTTTTCTTCACTGTTCGAGGCTATTTTTAATAGCTTACCGTGTTCCATCTCTGGAGACGAGACTCTAATCTTCTCAGCTTAAGTTTTTCTTTTAGTGCTATTTTCTCCAAGAAAGATCACAACAGTTGCAGCTATTTCCAAGCTATGACAATCACGGGCTTTTGCCACATGTTCGAAGAGTTCCGGGAAGAACTTAAAAGCTCCCAACTTTCAAAGGAGGAGACTGAATGGTGTGCCCACACTCTCGATCTGAGTGCCGAAGGAGAACGAGATACTGGGCAAGTGAGCAAGTGGACTGGTGGACATGGGCATTCAACAGCTTGCGATAGATCGTGAGGACATATTGTAATCCTAAGACTAGTATATTCCGGGCTACTTCTTGAAGAGAGGACGTATGGCAGTTGTCCGAACCTATATAAATTCTTGTGTTATTTACTTCTTTATTTTATTATGCAACAATTTAAGACCCAACACTTTTTTGTGTTGGAGTATAACCAAACTTGTTAATAACTAAACTCGCAGACTAACAAGCTTTTAAGAGAACCAAACTGGTTGATAGCCACCAGTTTGTAATTTGCAAGAACTCACTCTTAATCTTCCGCTGCACATATCTGTTTAACTCTGATCTCGAGACCAACAAGTGGTATCAAAGCGGTTGGTCTTGTGTTGCAAATTATTTTTTGTCTAGCGAGCAGGTACTCGATGAATAACATCAAACTTCTACCATATCAAGCATGGAAGAAAATATCTACCATAGTGCTCAAAAGCATACATCCTGAGATGGTAGATGTCATCGAGAGGGGTCCTATCAAGATCCTCAAGGCCAACAATGGCATTGGAGATCAAGACTGACCATAAATGGTCGAGAAGCTGCCTTACAGCGAGTGGACCCATAACGACAAGAAGAGGCCCAACTGGACTTTGTTGCTCACGAGCTAATCCTGTCAGCCTTACCTGACGCCTTAGAAGAGATGGTGATGCAGTTCAATAATGCCAAGGAAGTCTGGGACTACATAGGTGGATTGGTTCAAGAGTTATAGTAGATGAAGCGCAACAAGCTTCAAGTGTGTATGGACAAGTACGAGTCCTTCCAGATGCTTCTAGGAGAAAGCATTAAACTAATGGAGACCTGGTTCAACTCCATTGTGAGTGAACTGAGGGCATTGTACATGGTATATTCAACCATGGATATTAATGTCAATATTCTATCCAAAATTCCTAAATAAGATTGGTTCGTCAAAACAACCAATCTGAAGGATAATGATCTGTCCTAGATCTCAACAAAAGAGTTGTTCGCCCAGCTTCAATCTCACGAATGGGACATCCAGATGGTGAGAAAAAATGAAGCGGTTCGATTTGCCAGTTCACCAAGCTAGAAGCTGAGGATGCAGCATACTTCGTCAAGAAGGATGTCAGATGCAGATCAAAGAAGACTTTTTAGACTGACAGACCAGCCAGTCAATCCAACTAGATAAAAGAGGTACCCTTAACCTCTACCTCCTATAAGAAAGAAGGAGAGAGCTCAGTCGAAGACCTTGAAGAACAAATGAAGAGACTGGCCAAGATCCTAGAAAGAGCAAAGGCCAAGTCAAGCAACTCATAGCCTGACGACAAAAGGCTCGTGAAAAAGGCCCCCTAGTCCTGCTTTGAGTGCAACTCCCCAGATCACCTAAAGTTTGAATGTCCAAGGGTGGAGAAAGAAGACAGGGAGAGATTCAAACAAATATTCGGCCTACGAGTGTCCAAGGCGAGACGGAAGAACCCAACATACCCGACAACTGATGGATTTATATACTGAAAGCATTATGATGTACAAGGTTGATCGGTTAATATAATAGGAATCATAAATGTTGTATGTTCATCTCCTGTCTAAATTAACAAACATGTATCGCAAACGCAATTATCCTCTTATCTCGTCGATAGGGAGATCATACGGTGTGTAGTAGATCACGGAAGATCGTATGGATCATTTGACCTAGCGAGATATAAATAGTTATCACAACTGAGACAGTTCTAGGATAAACTGTCGTCGTATGATGCAGCATACACAGTAATAAGCATCTTATCTTGGATGGCTTGGTCTGCTGGTGTGGAGCACACATTGATAAGGACCTAAGTTGAGATCGAATCTTTTATCTGACATTAAAAGAATCTAGATCTCTATAGTTTGATGAGATCTTAAACCTATATGAAGGTACGAAAGTATACACAATTGTGTATCACTTTGAGTTGCAGTGAAAGGATCTAGTTGAGCTTATATATCTGTATCTTAGGTGATAGCAATTTGTGTATGATTTTCTGGTACTGGAACTAGGTAACCACATCCAGTATAGGATGGTGACATTCCCTGAGCAGCTCAAAAGGTTCGTTATGCTAAAGTCCTACAGGCTGATTAAGTTCAAGCATAAGTAAAAAGGTTTGAGTGGATTGACTCAGGAATATAAGATGTTAATTAATTAAATGACTTGTCAGAGCTTAAATTAATTAACGAGTGTCTGTAACCTTAAATGTGGGGATATACTGAGCCCATGCAACCCGTACCTCAAAACGTGGTAGCAAATACGTAGGAAAATATTGATTCTCTAGTGGAATGAATCAATATTAATTAATTAATTATATTATGGGTTGAATATGAGAATTAATTAATTGATAGGCCTTATTTTCTATTTGCATTTTTGTCCCTGGTCTGGCCCATGAAAACTCAGGGCCAATAGAAGTCCAGTATATTCCTATAAATAGGCCTCATGTTCTCAGATCACAATACACAATAATACACCACAAGATCATATGCTGCATCACAGCAAACCAGGATTTGGGAGCTGTGTGTGATCGACTAGATCTGAGAACGAGGAAAAAATTCTGCTTCTCAATCGGGCAAGGAATCCGAAGGAAATCTTCATCAGATATTTGGATTAGAGTTGGGATACAGATCAGAAGATCAGATTAGGAGGATCGTGTTCTCTATTCTCTCCCTCTTTGTTTTCGAAAATTATTAATTAATTTCAAATATTTGATTCCTTAATCTGTTAGGAATAAATCTTGGTGCGCGAGAAAAGGATTGAGGATCAAATCTCTGCGCACTTGTTCTTCAGGTTTCTACAATCCAGGTATTCCGCAAAAAACCCCTTATGCATAATCAATAGGAGCATGCTAGGATTAATCATAGGCATAACAATTTATTTTTGATATTCCAGTTATCGATCTTGGCAAACGAATTAAGTGATTCGGTTCCAAATCCCTTCAACAACGACGATGAATACTATACATTGGATGGAGAGCACGAGGAAAAATCTTTGCTGGTATTCATGGCTGGCATCGGAGAAGAAGATGACGCTGTAGAAACTGAATTGAGCCTAGCTGCAACTAGTGACGAGGTAACCAATACTCTACTAGTTTATATTCTGTCTGCATGCATTTTAGAGGAATTTGAATCATTTTGCTCTGATTTAGATAATGTTTCCCTTGTTCTTCTTTCCAAAGAATTTTTAAAGTTTTATGAGCTAAAAAATATTTTAGCCGATGAAAATTCCTCGTTGAGACTTCAAGTTTCAGTTTTGACCGAATTGCAAAATCTAGGTCAGCTAGCGAGGAACTGGCAAAACTTAAAATCGAACACTCTACTGTTCTTAAAAATTTTGAAAATCTTAAGCTGGAGTGCAAAACTTTGAAAAACCTATATACAGAGCCGTGCGAATGTTCTTTTACTAAAAGCTCAAGAGTCTTAGAAGAAGTACTTTGCTACCAAAGAGACCCTAATGATAAATTGGGTCTAGATCTTAATGAAAATATTTTGAGCAAATCTTCATCTTCAACTGAAACTGGAAGAAAAGAAATATTTTTGATAAAGAAAACCTTAGTGATCAAATTAGGTTGAAAAGCAAAGGGGTAGCTCATAATGCGCTTGTTCAAACTGGCAAAGCTAACCCAAACTGGCTGATCAAAATGTGACTAGGAAACCAGGATATAAGGAGAAACAGGGAAAATCGTATGCTCTTAAACTGGGAAAGTCACAAACTGAGAGGAAGCCATCTAAGCCTCAGAAATTGGGTGAGCAGTATGTTTTCACTGCGAGGAAGTCAGTTTCAACAACCAGTTTGACCAGACAACAAGTTCATGGTAAGATTCGATTAAACAACCTTCCTGGTTATGTAAATAACCAGAGAATCAACTTTCGAACAACAAATGAAAGAAGGTTTATACCAAGTAGGGGGACAACTACTTGAGGCCTGCGTTTAAATACTTTTCATTTCAAAGGGCTAGGAAGGCTATCCAAGGAGATCAACGATCACCTGGATATCGCACACATCCAGAACGTCAGTTTCGAGGTCCAGAAAGGAAATCATCTTCACAAAGGACTTTGCACACACTCATATCTTCTCATTTAAATATCATGTACTTTTTGAGAAAAAAGATGAAGACAACCAATGAGTTCTTTGAAAAAGTACCAAAAGTTAGAATATTACGAGTTTGTGTTGGGAAATTATTCCTAAAATCTCCCTTAGGATTTATTTGTAAAAACGTTTTGTTGGATCAAACCTTAGCACTTGGTCGATCATTTGCTGAATTCTAGATAGTCTAGCATATCTTGTAAAGTCCTGTATAGGTTATAAATTGAGTTGTAATAGATTAGTTTGCTAGAGGATTTCCTAGCAGATATTGAAGGACGACGTTTGCTAGAAGACATACGCTAGCAGAATGCTAGGGCTTTAGCATTTGCTAACATTCAGCAAATCCAGAAAGATGCTAGCATAACAGACGTCAAAGGATCGATTGTCAACAGAAGCGTTCAGCAGATCAAGATACGATAGCAGATCGCTAAGAGAGCAAGAATGTCAAAGGCCTGAAGCCATACTGCCGTTCTTACAAAAGCACACACAAGGGACGAGACTTTCCCAAAGTAGTTCAGAAAGTACAGATCAACGCCAAAAGCGTTAGATCAAGTCAAACCACTTTCGGACAGAGGAGCCGTTGTGTCTAACGGACATGGAGATTCAAGATTTGAATCTCCATCTATAAAAGGCAGGTCCAAAAGTGAGAATCGACTACTACTACTGCTTCAATCAACCGACATTCGAAAATAGTCAAGTGTGAGATTCCTTGAAAAAGTGAACAAGCAAAAAGTAGTCAGTTGAGAGCTCGTGATAAAAGAAGTATTCAAAGCTCTCAACAACCGAGTAGTGTCTTTCATTGAATATCTGACACTTCTCTTTAAGAGATTCCTTAACTCCGGTTGAGAATCTTCAATCATTGGGATAACTTCCATCCTAGGAAGATCCAACAGTCATTTCTGAAAAGGATTGACTCCGACGGGCTTTTAGCCGCATTTCTGAACAGTTTCAAGGGAAACTATAAAAACCTCACTGACATCGAAGGACAAGTTACACGAAGGTTCCGCCCTTGACTTGGACGTAGCTGTGGTTGGAAAAGTACGAATCATCGGAGGATAGCTTTGTTGTGGCCGGTCCGAAAGTTCGCCGCCTCCTACAAGTGTTTGGCGAATCCTTGTATTTTCGTATACTTTTCTAGTGGAAATCTTAGCATTTCGGCTAAGGAGTGGACGTAGATCTATTTGATCGAACCACTATAAAATACTGTGTTCATTTACTGTTTTATTATTAACTGTTCAAAATTGATTTAAAACCTAGCAACAGAGTTGCTAGCGTATATCTGAAAAAAATCATATAATATATCTTGAGGTAAAATACTGCTTAAACAAAGATAAGTGTAAGTGACGTCTAATCATTCTACTGCATCTCGTGTTTATACTTAAGCACGACGACTCTGATATTTGAGGACCAACAAGTGGTATCAAAGCAGGAGGTTGAAAAACCGATTACTTCTGAGTCGCTTTGAGACCTGATCTATCTTTTCCTTGCACTTTTATCCTTGTTTCATCTATCTAGCTCAGGAAACTACTCAAGGAACAAAAAGAATGTTGAACCATTCACTTGGAAAGTACGACAGAGAGAATTTTACATCATGGAAGAAGCTTGCTCTCATACAGCTTCAGAGTATACATCCTGAGATGGCAGAAGTATTGGTAAGAGGTCCTATTAAAATCATGAAAGCTAACACTTTTATAGGACATGATCTTGCTGAAGATGTTGCTGAAGGAGAACCAAGGGCTCCAAGACCCCCAAGACCTGATATGGTTCCAAAACCTTTTGAGGAGTACACAAGTGAGGATAAGAAGAGAGCTCAACTAGAGCACGTGGCAAAGAAATTGATCCTTGATTCCCTACCAAAGCTGATGAAAGACAAAGCGCTTGAGCTTGACACTGCTAAGGAAATGTGGGAATATGTGTGCAAGTCCTCTCAGGAGACAGACCAAATGAAACGCAGCAAACTACAAGTAGCTGTAGATAAATACGAATCTTTCTCCATGTTTGCAGGAGAATCCATACAAGCTATGGAGGAGCGCTTCAACACTATTATTGGAGAACTCAGCAATCTTGGAAAGAAGTATGATAATGGAGAAATGAACCACAAGATCATTTCCAAGCTGTATCCTAGAGATGACTGGTTTGTCAAAATGACTAGTCTGAGTGAAAAAAGACCTCAACAACATGACTACATCCGAGGTATTCGCTCAACTCAAAACTCATGAATTTATAATACAACAGTCGAAAAAGAATGAAGCAGCTATAGCACAAGCGTCATCTACATCCGCTGCTGGATCTGAGGATATAGCATATTTTGCTAAGAAAGATTTCAACAAGTTTAAGTTGAAGAAGCCCTACCATAATCAAGGAAGGTCTGCTCCAAAAACACCAACAAAGGAGGTTTCTACAACCTCAAGTTCCTAGCCTGTCGATCTAAAGATCAGCGAGCTGGAAGAGCAAATGAAAAAGCTTCAAAAGTTGTTGATGGAGGCTAAGACCGAGAAGGAAACCAAGGAAACTAAGCCGTCATCCTCATATGCCCGCTCAGCAGAGCGAAATATTAGGACTTGCTTTGAGTGTGGTTCTCCTGACCACTTGAAGCATGATTGTCCGAAAGTAAGCAAAGAAGAGAGAGAGCGTTTAAAGCAAAGGTTTGAAAGACGTGCTTTTAAAGCAGTCAAAAGGGCACTCTTGACAAGAACAGAAGCTCAGGATATCCCTGAAAATGATGAGGAATACTATCTCTCTTCTGAGGAAGACGATGAGGAGGCTATGCTAGTTCTGATGGGAAACTTTGTGGATGACCAGTTTGTAGATGCAGACGTGGAACAGAATGCTGAAACGGCTCTAGCAGTCGATGACAACGAGGTACTTTCAGTAAGCATTCCTAGTTTTGCAACTATAGATGAGTCAGAGGAATTCACCTTAGATTCTGAGGAAGACTATCTCATGAAACTAAGTGTAGAATTCTCAAAATGTATGAGATCAAAAATGAAATCATTGGGGAGAACGCCTCGCTAAAACTCAAAATTATAGATTTGAACGAGGAAGTCGAAAGACTAAGGTCTGAAAGTGAGGATTTTTCAAAGCTCAAGGAAAACTTCTCCGAATTGTTGACAAATTTTCATAATCTTGAAAAGGAGAACCTTGTTTTGAAAAACAAACCCCAAGAAAGATGCATTTGCAATTATACATCCAGCAAGGCAGTACTCAATGCCATTGTAAGCCAACAGAGAAATCACAATGATCGCTCTGGTTTAGGCCTTGGATATTCGGATAGAGCAACTACTTCTAAGGAGAAACCAATTTTATTTGTTTCTGCTGGAATGATAAATGATGAAAAAGAGAAAGGAATTGTCATTGCTGAATCGTCTAATGCTAAGCCAATTGCTGAGCAAAAGAATGAACGTTCACAGAATACGCCTGTAGGATCTCAGCAGAGGTCTCCTGCAGAGACTGCTAAGTATTCATCTGCTAGACCTCAGCAGAGGCCTAAGTCAGAATCTGCTAAACATATAACTCATGGACCTCAGCAGAGGAATCCAAGGTTGTATGGAATGCATGAATCTGCTAAACCACAACAAAGGAACAATAGAATGAATACTAAGTATGTGTCAGCTGGACCTCAGCAAAATCTAAGAGCATATACTAAACCATATTCAGCAAGACCAAGATATGCTGAGCGTTATGTTCCAAACACAAGGACAACTAAACCTACCTTTCACCACAGAAAGCAATATCATTACAATGCTGAAAAGCCAATATTTCAGGAGAATTCGCTACATAGGAGGAACACCTATGTAAGACCTGAGCCCAATTCATTTGTATTTCCAAGGGCAAGGAAGGTCAAACACACTGCCACACCAAGATATAAACATGTCAAACATGTTAAGCCAAAGGTTGAAGCAATGGTAAATAGTGAAATCAAGAAGAAAATCTTGAAAGTCACTAAAATGTGGGTTCCGAAAGGAACAATGATCATCGCTAATCCTGCAGGACCCGACACCAAACGGGTACCTAAATCAACTTAATTATTTGTGTTGCAGGAACAGGGTCCAAAAGCTCAAACTACTTCAAGTATATCAAACGAGTGGATCCTTGATAGCGGATGCTCAACGCACATGACAGGAAATGAGGAGCTGTTCTCAGACTTGCAGAAATTTCTTTATGGTTCAAAAGTCAAGTTTGGAGATAACAGTGAAGGCAAAGTTGTGGGAAGGGGATGCATAGAGAGCAATGGATTGAGAATAGTTAACATAGATCT
The DNA here is from genome assembly GCA_026898455.1 of Plectranthus barbatus. NCBI lineage: Eukaryota > Viridiplantae > Streptophyta > Magnoliopsida > Lamiales > Lamiaceae > Plectranthus > Plectranthus barbatus. Next base: position 353,047 of record JAPKLW010000673.1, read on the forward strand.
GCTAAGTATTAGCCAACTTTGTGAGAATGGATATACTGTCTCATTTGTCAATACGGGTTGTACTATTGCTGACAATATTACAGGGGAAGTGAAACTTCGAGGCATCCGAAAGGGTGGCCTATATGTTGTTGACTGGGAAAGCGGTCAGCAACACTCTTGCTTCCTAACCCTGAACAAAGAGGAAACAACATGGCTCTGGCACAAGAGGTTAAATCATCTAAACTTCAAAACTATTAACCACCTGGCCAAGAATGAACTTGTTGTAGGTCTGCCAGCTGAGACATTCAGAAAAGAAGGCGTGTGTAAGGCATGCCAACAAGGAAAGCAGACCAAAGCCTCATTTAAATCCAACCCAGAGAAGGCTACTTCAGGGAGAATTCTTGAACTCTTACACATGGACCTGTTTGGACCAGTCCAACCACCCACTGTAACCAAGAAAATATATACACTTGTGGTTGTTGACGATTTTTCCAGGTACACGTGGGTTCGACTTCTAAAGACCAAGGATAAAGTCAAGATCCTTCTGCCTGAGCTGATTCTTAAAGAACAGAATAACAAGGAAGTTACGGTGAAAAGAATTAGATCAGATAATGGGACTGAATTCTGTAATGGGATTCTGATGGACTTTTGCGCGGAAGCTGGCATTCATCATGAAAGTCCACTGCTAGGACCCCCCAGCAGAATGGGCTAGCAGAACGAAGAAACAGAACCTTGAAGGAAGCAGTGCGGACTATGCTTGCTGATTCAGGACTCAGTGGAAAGTATTGGGGAGAAGCGGTTATGACTGCTTGTTACACTCAAAATAGGAGCGCAATTAACGGCAAATTTAACAAAACGCCTTATGAAGTGTACAATGGTCGTAAGCCTTCTATCAAACACTTTCGTGTTTTCGGTTCAACATGTTATATCCATAACAATGGGAAGTCTAAACTTAACACTTTTTCGCCAAAATCTGATGAGGGTGTTTTCTAGGATATGGACATCCTTCTCATAAAGGCTATCGAGTGTTAAATAAGACAACTCAACTTGTGGAAATAACATGCAATGTTATTTGTGATGAGTCTACTTTAGTGCGCAGGGTAACCAAAGGAAAAGAAGATGGCAATCATGAGACCAATGATGTCAATGATCAATCTTTACTGAATTCTTTCGAAAATATGAATATTGATCCGACTAGGTCTGTGAATGATGCTGATCTAACATTGACGCACTCAGCAGGTGACCAGACTGCTAACCAGGCCGGTGATGCTAATGATCATGCTGAGGCCACCTCTACAGTACATCTAAATGACAATTTGGATGTTGCGGGAGTTCTTGATAACCAAGATGACGTGGAAACTGCTGAAGATCTTAGCAAAGGAGTTGCTGAGATACCAATCACGGAAGAACCTGTTGCTGCAATCCGAACTGATATTGTACCTGACAATGAAGTTCCTGTAGCAAATGCAGAAGGTGGAGTTGCTGACGTTCCAGTTGCTGAGCACCACGAGAATGAAGAGGATAATGCTCATGCTAATAACGATCAAGGAGGAGTACCAGTTGCTGAAACTCCAGCACGTATCAGGCCTACGTGGCTTCGTGCTCATCCCCTAGACGGTGTTCTTGGAAATATAAATGATCCTATCTTAACCCGATAATGAAAAGGCAATGCTATGCTGGCATGCTACATTTCCAGTGAAGAACCCAAGAAAGTCGAAGAGGCTCTGCTAGATCCAGATTGGGTGAACGCTATGCAAGAGGAGCTTGCAGAATTCACACGAAACAATGTGTGGGAGCTAGTAGATAGACCAGAGCACCAAAGTTAATCGACACTAAGTGGGTGTTCAAGAACAAGAAAGATGAATCCGGTCTAGTAGTCAGAAACAAGGCTCTTCTTGTAGCTAAAGGCTATAGACAATGCGAGGGAATAGACTATGATGAGACATTTGCTCCAGTAGCAAGGCTGGAGGCAATTTGCCTATTTCTCGCGTATGCTGCTTACCACGAGTTTGATGTAATGCAAATGGACGTGAAGAGCGCGTTCCTAAATGGTGAGCTCAAAGAAGAAGTTTACGTTGAGCAACCACCGGGTTTTGAACAGGGCAACCAAGTCTACAGACTCAAGAAAGCTCTGTATGGATTAAAGCAAGCACCAAGAGCCTGGTATGAAACTTTGTCTAAGTTCCTGCTGACCAACGGATTTGAGAAGGGCAGGATTGATCAAACTCTTTTTCGGATCAAAGATGGAGATAGTATCCTACTAGTCTAAATTTATGTAGACGACATAATTTTCAGATCAAAGAATCAAGACCTATGTGATAGATTCTCCGACCTCATGATTAGTAATTTTCAAATGAGCATGATGAGAAAGATGTCTTATTTTCTTGGATTACAAGTTCAGCAATCTGAAGAAGGAATCTTTATTCATCAAAAGAAGTATACTCGCGATCTCATAGCGAAGTATTGCCCTGAGAAGACAAAGAGTCTAAGAATTCCAATTAGCACAACATGTATTGCTGCGCTTGAGAAGGAATGAGATGCTGTGAATCCAACTCTCTACAGAGGCATTATTGGTTCACTGTTGTATCTCACCGCTAGCAGACCAGATATATCATTCGTCGTTGGATTATGTGCTAGATATCAAGCAAATCCAAAGAAGACTCACTTAGATACTGCTAAACGCATTGTGCGATATTTGAAGTGCACAGAGGGTCTAGGAATTTGGTATCCTAGAGCAGACAGTCTTGCTCTAAGTGGATATTCGGACTCAGATTTTGGAGGATGCAAAATTGACAGGAAAAGTACGAGTGGTACTTGTCAATTTTTGGGACACAAGCTCATTAGTTGGTTTAGCAAAAAGCAGCACTCTGTTGCTACATCTACTACTGAAGCAGAGTATGTTGCCGCTGCTAGCTGTTGTTCGCAAATTTTATGGATAAGGCAACAATTGCAAGACTATGGGATTTCTCCTGAATATGTGCCAATCTATTGCGACAACAATAGTGCTATGTGCATTACCAAGAATCCAGTCCATCATTCAAGAACCAAGCAAATCGATATTCGTCATCACTTTATTCGTGATCACCAGGAGAAGAAGGATATTGATGTTCGGTACATATGCACTGAAGATCAGATAGCAGACATATTTACAAAGCCTCTAGCTGAATCCAGATTCAAGGAGTTGTGCATTAAGTTGGGTCTTATGGAGTTGGATAATGCTATGGATGGATGAGATGCTATTCTTATTCTTTCTGGATTTCGTGAAGAAACCAAGTATATTTTTCTGAGTGCTGGATTTGGTTGCTAATAAAGTTGTCTGCTAGAATATAGCAATTTTTATTGTTGCTGCTAGCATAATTGAAGGGAAGAGGTTGCTGAGCAGATTTCATTACATGTTCAGCAAATACAATACGTGGCAGCAGCTGATATTTTGTGGTTATAACGAATGGAAGTTCAAATGCATATAGATTGCTATGAACTATCAATTTGCTTTTGTTTCAATAAGAAAAGCTGACTGCATTTCATTGATATTTGGCAAAAGCTTAACATCCCCGTACAATATTTTAAAAAAACAACAAGAGGAGGAAGTTCTAATCTACCATAGAAACATTTCTACTCGGAAGTAATGGAAGGATAGAAGTCGGAACCACGAAGGCTAGATGGCCCCACTGCTAGTTCCAGGAAGGACTGCTCCAACAACCAGCTAAGCTGCATACTGTTAAGCAAAGGAACAGCTGGATATGCACAGACGCAATCACGAATGCCTTCTGATAAACACTCACTCTGTGCATGTTATTGATATATTTATGCTTAGATTATACTTCAGATTGAGCCATTACGTGATGTTTTCAGGCGTTATTCTTATTCTTTAAGGAAATATTACGTTTGGCTTTGTTTGATGTTGTTTTGCACAGATTTCATGCGTATTTGAGTCTAAATGAGTGCCGTGGAGCCAATCGATGTTTGTTTGCATCAAAAAGAAGAAGAAGTGAGAAAAATACTGCACCCACATATGTTTTAGGCCAAGTTTCAATGGAAACCCATTCCGAAAGCAGTTTACGTTCAAAGAAACAGTCACCAATTCCTCCACACATGGAATTCGAGCTAATGGAGCATATCAATAGATAGATCTTTGAGTTAGCTTTCCAATGCAACTGGAATCAGGTCAATCGGAGTTCGGGACCGAAAGTTATGGCCAAAACCGTGAGACTGTGCAAGCCGTCTACGCAACCGGCGACCCGGTTGCATAACCGGCGACCCAGTTACGCAACCGGCGACCACTCCTCCCAGCCTGCGACCTGCTGCTCCAAAACGTCGTTCACCTGCTCCCACGGCGACCCAGCTCCAAACCGGCGACCAGGTGTACATGCCGGCAGATCGCCGGCTCCGCTTTTTTTCCTTCGTGACAAAAACGGCGACCGCCTCTTCCTTCCTGTGCTCGCCGGACGTGTTTGCAAGTTTACGTAATTTCGCGTATCTTTTGGCCCAAGATTCAGAATTCTTCCATATCTTTTGAGATTAAAAATCCCCACCTATAAATATGAGGTCCAAAAGTCATAAAAAGGTTCTCATTTTTTTTCCTTCCACCCTGCTACGATTACTCCTGCTTTTATTTTTCCAATTTCCTGAGGATAGAGGGAGAATGCACAAGAATTCAAGGGAAACTTGAAGAGCATGCCAGGATTCGAAGATTGAAGACTTTTACGGGTTTTTCAATTCCATGTTTTCTGATTTTATGACTCTTCATTCTCTTGTTTTTCTGGGATTTAGCATGATTGGCTAAACCCATTTGTGGATTCTAGGGTTTTGAAACTTTGTATTTATTCATTCAACAGTTTATGCAAATTTAATGTTCCTTTTCCTTTGATGTTCTAATTTAATTTGGGATTTTTAATAATTGCGATTAACTGGCCATTAATTGTGATTTGAATTGATAGTTTTTGAACTGAGAGGTCTAGGTTATCAATTAAGACGCAAATAAATTAGATTTATTAGAACAATTGTCCGAGAGGAAATTGAACTTTTAAAGGGTTTTGAAATCTAAGTTTTTTATCAAGAGTAAACGTCCTTTTGCACATCCGAGAGGAGTCACTAGGTCTTTTATTTCCATGTTATGGTTTAGAGTCCGAGAGGATCACCTGATAACACTTTCGCGATTGCTCACATCTCTGGAAATTAAATTGGGATTGAATTGCATGAAAACGTTGTTTGTTTAATATTCAAAGTGGATTGCCCTGGAATCCTGTTTTCTCACTAGTTTTCTAAAATCGTTAATTGTTCATTTTGTTTTATTACTGCTTTAAAATCAATTAGTTTAGATAAACCAAAATCCTTTTATGATTCGCCTAGATAGTAGTAAGATATCTACGTTTTAGTGCTTAGTTGTGTTTCGAGCCTGCAGTCCTTGAGTTCGATAAATTATTACTTGCCCTCTGCAGTGGTCTGTACACTTGCAGCTTTAGCGCGTTGCGAAACGCGCTATCACCTTCGAAAATGAGGCCTGCCCAATCAGCCTCGACCAGTTCCTCGTCCAAAGCGAGCATAACCTGCCAGATCTCCTTCGAAAGGCAGAAACTGTTCGGATCCTCACCCAGCAACATGTGGCTAGCAACGTGAAATAACTCACTATATTCGCATTTGAGACCCGTTGCTGCAGGAGTCGGAGAGAACCTGAACCATGGAGAGTGGCGCCACTTTTGCCACGCAGTCCATTCTGAAGCCGGTTCCATGGACTTATACGCCATCACCGATACTAGACCTCGTGGAAGTCCAAAGTCACGAGAGAAAGTCTCCCATGACCAACGTATCAACTTCCCTCGGAATGATCCATATATCGCCTCCTTCTCTGATACGCATTCCTTAAGAAACTCCCGAAGGAGATCTCCATGATAATGCTTAGGAGCGGACGTCACAAACTACTTGAGCCCCGTCTGAGCAATCTTCGCCATGACCATGTTGGCCACGGCGGGATGGTCATGATAGTAGGCTTGGAGGGCTGCCTCATCAAGGATTTGGTTTCAGGAAATGTCAAGGATATTACTTGGTGATTCCATTGATCTCGAAGGATTTCTTTTAACTTCAGAAGAAAGAAGAGTTGTGATATCAAAATAGAATCACAAGAAGCCCTTTTATAGACGAGAAAACCTCTGGGTATTTATGATTACGTGGAAATCTTTGAACGATCGTGATGATTCATATTTTGAAATCTGTATCATCACAAGAAGAGAGAACGTCATGACTGCATGGAAAATCTAATCGATTCAGCAGTGACGCTTGGTAGTCAGATCAGCGTTTGGCTCGAGGAGACCATCATTACTTGTGATCTCCTAAATCCTAGCCGATCCTTGATGTGCTAATGCAATCCGCAAGAGGATAATATATATTAAGGAGATGAGAGCATTTGCTGGATAGAATATGTTGAGTCAAATCCTTCTTTTGCCACATCATATTCAAGGAGGGGAGATGATATCAATGAAAGTCAATCTGATTAGACCAGTTAAAGCAGATTTAATGCGTACAGACAGCTATATCAAGTTAAAAAGTGCCACGTTAGATCACTCGAGTGCTTCTCGGAGAAAGGAAAATATGATGCAAGACGTGCGCATTCAAAGATCGTCGATTTACCATCTCATCTGACAAGAGATCCCCAACCATCAGATTTCGGATCTAAAAGTATAGCACGTCTGCTACACTTCTGGGAGCATGGCTTTTGCTGAGCAGTCAGCAGATTGATTGGATATGCTCGTTAATTCATCTACTAGGAAGCTAGCAAAGTGGTAGACGGAGGTCTACTCAGCAAGCAAACAGATTGGAATCTTACTAAGAGTTAATATTTTTTCAAAAATATTATCGATACGTTGCACAAGAATATGGTTGGAACTATATAGTTTATCAATATCACAAGAGTTGAGTACGAGCATTTGAAATGAAAATACTAACATTTCAATATATATTTACTTGCAAAAAGATATTTACATGATGAAAATGGAAATTACAACAAAGGAGGCAATGGCCTGTGAGGATAAAAATCTACCCCTCTAAGGTTCGAAGGACCTAGAGCAAGATCTGGAAATTTTTGCTCTAGCAGCCTACTTAATGGCATCCCATAGGGGAGAGGAAGATTTGGGAAATCCTGGACGCATCGATGCACCTTCTGAAAGACGAAGGCCGCCCAGTCCACCTTCGCCCTATCATCAATTGCCATCATAGCCCTCAATGTCTCGCGGGAGAACGTCATGTCGTCAGGATCTTCTCCTACGACCATGCCGCAGACTATTTGGAAGAGTACTTTGTACGGCGTTCGCAAGCCGTATGCTGAAGGTGTTGGAGAAAACTCGAGATTAGGAGAGCTTCTCCATTTCATCCACGAAGCCCACTCTGGAGCTATCTCATCTCTGCGATAGTCCATGACAGGAACCGGACCCCGTGGAAGGCCGAAGTCTGTAGCAAAGGTGTCTGCCGTCCACCTTACTAGCTCGTTCTTGAAGTTACAGAAAATGGAGCTTCGATCGGCAGCACTCGACCAGATGAAGTGTTGGAGTTGCTCCCTCTGAAACGCATGTGGAGTAAGGCACACGAATTTGCCTAGACCACTGGCATGGAGACTAGTCTTGGTAGTCTCTGCCACCTGGTATTCCGTTTCATATTCCGCATAAAGACCTGAATCACATAAGATTCTGCTTCATGGTACATATAGAGCGTACGATTGTGCCATAATCTCTGGAGGAAGTAAATATTTTTGCTTGAGAAAGTTTTTCTTTCTTAAGGGAATGAAAAGAGAAGTCAAGATAAGTCAGAGAGTGTATGAAGAAGAATGCCAAGACCTGCTATTTATAGACCTATTTTAGTCTACTGTTTATCTCGAAATACGAACAGTCTTTTAAAGAAAATAGTAATCTCTTAAAGAAGGGGTCTTATCAGGGATAATTACGTTCAGAGATGAATCAGTGATGGAAAGTGATGAATTTTATATTCCATATTTAGGAGATATAAGGATTTTTTTAGCATTATGTGGAATTTCTGGAGAAGTGTTAACCATTATTCGACGTCAGAAGCTATCTTTGATAAGATTGCTCACCCAATGCTAAGATTTCCGGATGCTGATCCTTATCACTCAGATGCGGGAGATTTTCAAATCTCTAAAGCAGTGCATTTAATGCGCCCAGACGGCGGCGACAAATCAGATCGTGTCACCTCATCAGCACTCAAGCTCTGAAGAACGTGCGTACTCGCACGATTTGACCTTAAACCCCAGTCGTCGATTGAAATTAAAGAGAAAGCAATCTCCGCCGTTGATTTCTTTTCAAAAACCTTTCATCTCTCCACCAGACGGTTTCAAACCCCTAACTCTCTAAATCTTTCGCATATCTTCTTTTCAAACCCTCTCCAAAACTTCTAACTCTCTCAAAAAATCCCCAACCATGGCAACCAACCCTAACTCTCCAATCACTCAAAATCAAGAACCCACTCCTACAGAAAATCCAGAAAACCTTATTTCTTCTTCCCCATTCCAACAACCTACTTTCATTTTTCCACCCCCTACAGATTCGCCATTGCATGTTCGACATGCACCCGGCTTCACCGGAATAATGAAAAAGGAAGACATCGATGAGTCAGTTCCGTACAGCAAATTGGTGGTTTTGGCTCGGAAAAAGGAGTTATCAAGCCATTCGACGGAGTAGAGGCGTTTAGCCCAAATCATGAAGGACAGAATCTTGTACATGCCTCTTGCCATCAAACACATTCCGAAATGGATTATGGATCTGCTCAACTCCGAACTACTCATAAGGTATCTCTCTGCCGAACCCGATCGTTTTCATCCACATATGGTTTCGGAATTCTATGCTAGGGCAGTTATGAACGATGATCAGAAATCGTTCAAAACTTGCGTATATGGAAATTTTGTGGAGGTAAATGCTGATTTACTTTCGAGGACATTTGGGCTTCAACACTATGGTCCCAAAATTTCTCAATACAAGATAAATGATATTGTTGAGATGGAGAAACGATGGAATCTATGGAAGAAGCCAGGGGAACTGAAAGATAAGAAAGGGTAGGTGATTACGTTTAAGGGTGCTACACCGATTAACACCCTATCGGATGATTACAAACTCCTTGCGGAGATAGTAATCAAAATGATCCAATGTGACGCCGATTCGTACTCGGAGCTCTCTGGCAAGAAATATGCCGTGATGTTGGCCTAAACCGACAACGTCAGAGGCAATTGGGCAGAATTCTTCTTTGAGCGGTGGGCAGAACATGCTCGAAAGAATGACCATATGGCGATAGATGGAACGTTCTCTTCGAACGTAAATTTTGGATTAAAAATCAGCAAGTATTTGGAGATGCTGTTCACCAATACAGGAGTCGATCGTGGTGTAAGTCTGCTTCCCACAGACTACATTCCAGCGACAAGGAAAGAGCCCAAACCTGTCAATACCAGGAATCCCCGAAAGCTGACAGGAAAGTCTAATGTGGATAAGGAAAAGCCCACATCCCCTGAAGAACCGGATGCTGCCACTACAGCAGTTCAAATCCTTCAGCCGGCCATTCCAATGTCTGCTTAAGAGATTGCTCTACTAAAGACGAATGCTGAGACAGAGCACTGCTTCAAGAATCTTGAGGAGATTGAGAAGTTAGGCAACTTACCGGCAGACCAAATCAATGATATCATGACAGTGAAGAAAGCCGAAGAGCCTCCACTTATTATTGGGACTATGGCCTTGGAAATTCAAACAAAGAAGAGATCCAAGATTACCTCTCCTGCACAGAAAGCCAAGAAGAAGTCCAGGAGAAGGCTGATTCTAACTTCTGAACAGGAAGATTTAGAAAAAGCAGAAGCAGAGAGGAAGGCTGCTGCAGCCGCAGCAAAGACAAAAGCTGCTGAATCCACAGAGCAGAGACCCTCTGAAAATACAGCAGAAGAAGATGCTGAATTTGATCCAGATCACATCCCTTTGTTATCCAGAAGCAAGGAAGAGCGCATTAAGGGAGTGAGAGAAAGAAAAAGAAAGCGCGAAGCTCATAGAAGAGAGCTTGAGAAAAAGCAATATCAGAAGTTCATCATGGAGATGACATTTGAAGGAAGAGACAAAGAATTTGAACTAATCAAGAAAGCTGCTGAAGAACACAGAGCTCAGAAGAAGGCCGCTCAACTACTTGAAGGGGCGTTCATGGAAGGAAATGCCGCCAAGAAAGGGAAAGGTATCAAAGATGGAAGGATCACCGTCTCAATTCCCTTAGTCAACAGTGAAGGAGCCATAATCACTGAACAGGACGCTTTGTCCGACGAAGAGCTTGATAAAGCGATTCAAGAAGGCAGGTTCACTGAAGTAAAGTCGATTGTGGCATTAGAGAGCAGTTTCGATGAAGAACCTCTGTTGGTCCCGGATTATCAGGGTATAACTTGGCAGCGGAAATTGTGTTAATTCGTTTCTTGCGCTCTGCTGGTTACTCAGCTGACTGGGACCTTGTCAGCTGGTAAGTCAACTGGCACTCTGAGTACTCAGCTGACTGGCGACTGGCTCGTCAGCTGATAGCTCAAGACTTACAATGTTTTTGGCCTTGTTTGCACAGTTATATCAGTTTTCAGATATAC
>JAPKLW010000673.1:363632-396251 GCA_026898455.1 Plectranthus barbatus
TAGGATTTGATCCACCAAAACACCAAACTAGAATCTAAACAAGTAGCATACTGGGGAAAGGAAACTTAGCCAAATTTCCCAACAACCTCTCATTCAAGGGTCATCCAGACGACTTCCGAAGAATTCTGACGCAGGTTCTTCTGGAATTGAAAGAGCAACAATTGACGAAGAAGGAAGTGGTACTAGAGATGATTCTGCTGAGCAGATTGAGCACGTGGAGGAACACCCATTTGCTGATCAGGAAGTCTGCCACTCACAGGTTGCTATAGAGGAATCGTCTTCTAAGAATGAGGATGCAAATCCCGATGAAGGTCCTCACGAAGAAATTCCTTCCGATGCTGATATAGGTAATCGAGAGAATTTCTCTCCTACTTGCCTCCTTGACTCCGACTGTGATGATGAAGTCAGATACGTTTATGATGCACATGATTTGAGGAAGATCTCCACTAAGATACCTTCAGAAGATCAGATAAATTCTGACCTTGATATTTTTTGTCGAGAGATTGAAAATCTTGTGGATTCGATGGTGGAGATAGACATCAATGAAGTATTTGCTGGAGAATTGGAAGAAGGAGTTGAAGGAGATAGATTAAAACAGGAGCTAAGAAGATGGAAGAAATACGATTATATTTCGAGAGAGCTCTGCTTAGACGAAAGAGAAATGCTAATGGCATGGAAAGATCTAAGCTTCTGGAGACACGAGGAACAATGGGAAAATAATTGGATGGATCAATCGTCTTGTTCCAAACAATATAGTGATAAGGCTGTTATCACCAGACTCCAGGCCATTAAAGCTCATCGACTTACATCTTCTTCGCATTCCTTGCTCGAATCTACATTTGCTCCGGATGGGCTGTCTGACAAGCACATTCACCTGTCAAAGCGTCAAGCTCGAGCCGCTGCTGAATACAAGAAACATCAAGCCGACCTTGTAAAGTTCACGGAATCAAAGCGTCAAGCACGGTTGGCTGCGATTCGTGAGGAAGCAGAACGCAGCGCTCAAAAGCTTGAGATTATTGCTTACCAGAACAGAGAGGAGGATTTGCAGGCTTACATGTTTGCACACTCTCTAGCAGAAGCTCAGAAGGGCGAGGAAGCTGTACTTGCAGCTGCTGAAGCAGAGTATCTCAAGGAGATTGAGGAGGCAGCCTATCTGCTAGCCACTACCACTCAAGGTGATACTGCTGATACAGGAAGCAGAGATGTAGTCATGGAAGAAGTCATGGAAGAAATCTCCACTTCCACTGCTAGGAGCCAAGCTATCATCGTGCCTACCACTTCATCTTTCCTTGCCACTCCGGTCAGCTCTCTCCATTTTCCAACTTATCTGAACTCGGTTGTTCAAATGGCCATTCAAAGTGCTGTGTCCACCATATCTAAGAGAATGGTAATAGAAGCCACGGACATACGTAGGGGGATTGCGGTGGTCAAGACGAATGTTGATACTGTCACGGCCAGGGTGAATTCCGTTGAGTCCGATGTTTCCTCTGTTAGGACTTCTATGCAGGAAGTCAAGGCAGACGTAGCAGAGCATAAGCAGCAGGTAGAACATACGGTCACATCCTTTTCCTCTAGATTTTTGGATGCAATCAAAGAGGGGGAAGCAAGGAGGATTGCTGAGGCTGCTGAGAGGAAGAAAGCAGAAGAAGCTAGAGCTGCTGCCAAAGAAGAGAAGAGGAAAGCTCTTGAGGAGCTAAAACAGAAGGAAACAGAGCTGAAAATCAAGATGCTCGAAGAAGAGAGTGAGCGGATTGCTAAGGATCTGGAGTTAGAAGCCGCTGAATGTGCTGCTGCTAAGGAGTTCTTGGATTCGTTTGTGCAGATGGCATCAAGCAAATTCTATGAATTAGAGAAGCTAAATAAACCTGCTCCAGATTCCTGATTACCTCCCTATTCTCTGGTATTTTTTTGTCTTGTTTGTCTTCATCTTATCATTTTCATTGTACTTGTAATTGATATATCTTATGAATGAAAATTGATCAGACTGATACAACCTCTCATTGTCAATCTCTGATTTTCACTGTGTGCATTAGGTGAAATACACTATCCGTGTATTCAACATATTTGAAAACAATTGGATTGAGATTGAAAAAGTAAATGTCTGCTAATTCTTACTTGGGTGCTAGAATTTCTAGCATATTACCTTTGCAGCATTTACCTATGTGCTGAATCGTAAAATATTTCCCAGCACTTGTTGAGGGGGAATCTTATTTCTAGTTGCTTGAACTAAGGTGGATCAACTCTGTGTTAGATTGCTAGGATAACATATTTTTTGTAAACACAGACTTTCTTCCTCTTAGCTTCAGCAAATAGTAAGCTTTGATCGCACCAAAAAGGGGGAAATTGTTGGGAAATTATTCCTAAAATCTCCCTAAGGATTTATTTGTAAAAAGGTTTTGTTGGATCAAACCTTAGCACTTGGTCGATCATTTGCTGAATTCTAGATAGTCTAGCATATCTTGTAAAGTCCTGTATAGGTTATAAATTGAGTTATAATAGATTAGTCTGCTAGAGGATTTCCTAGCAGATATTGAAGGACGACGTTTGCTAGAAGACATACGCTAGCAGAATGCTAAGGCTTTAGCATTTGCTAACATTCAGCAAATCTAGAAATATGCTAGCAGAACAGACGTCAAAGGATCGATTGTCAACGGAAGCGTTCAGCAGATCAAGACACGATAGCAGATCGCTTAGAGAGCAAGAGTGTCAAAGGCTGAAGCCATACTGCCGTTCTGACAAAAGCACACACAAAGGGCGAGACTTTCCCGAAGTAGTTTGGAAAGTACAGATCAACGCCAAAAGCGTCAGATCAAGTCAAACCACTTTCGGACAGAGGAGCCGTTGTGTCTAACGGACATGGAGATTCAAGATTTGAATCTCCATCTATAAAAGGCAGGTCCAAAAGTGAGAATCGACTACTACTACTGCTTCAATCAACCGACATTCGAAAACAGTCAAGTGTGAGATTCCTTGAAAAAGTGAACAAGCAAAAAGTAGTCAGTTGAGAGCTCGTGATAAAAGTAGTATTCAAAGCTCTCAACAACCGAGTAGTGTCTTTCATTGAATATCTGACACTTCTCTTTAAGAGATTCCTTAACTTCGGTTGAGAATCTTCAATCATTGGGATAACTTCCATCCTAGGAAGATCCAACAGTCATTTCTGAAAAGGATTGACTCCGACGGGCTTTTAGCCGCATTCCTGAACAGTTTCGAGGGAAACTATAAAAACCTCACTGACAGCGAAGGACAAGTTACACGAAGGTTCCGCCCTTGACTTGGACGTAGCTGTGGTTGGAAAAGTACGAATCATCGGAGGATACCTTTGTTGTGGCCGGTCCAAAAATTCGCCGCCTACTACAAGTGTTTGGCGAATCCTTGTATTTTCGTATACTTTTCTAGTGGAAATCTTAGCGTTTCGGCTAAGGAGTGGACGTAGATCTATTTGATCGAACCACTATAAAATACTGTGTTCATTTACAATTTTATTATTAACTGTTCAAAACTGATTTGAAACCTAGCAACAGAGTTGCTAGCGTATATCTGAAAAGAATCATATAATATATCTTGAGGTTAAGTACTGCTTAAACAAAGATAAGTGTAAGTGACGTCTAATCGTTCTGCTGCATCTTGTGTTTATACTTAAGCACGACGACTCTGATATTTGAGGACCAACAGTTTGGATCCCAAAAGGATGGATCCAACATACTAACCCTGTAGGATCGGTGGTTGTTTGGGGGCCTAAAGCATAATATGTGCTTTGCAGGAATAGGAACACGGAGATCTGCTCCCACCCAAGAAGAGTTTGTGGATCCTGGATAGTGGATGCTCTGCTCGCATGATCGGAGAAAGAGATTTTCTCTCAGAACTCATAATGGTCAGGGGACCACCAGTTATGTTTGGTGACAACTCTAGAGGAAGAGTTATAGGGAAGGGATGCGTCGAATGAGATGGAGTCCTCATCAAAAATGTATCCCTAGTCACCAATCTAAAGCATAATCTTCTACGCGTCAGTCAACTTAGTGAAAATGCTTATGTTGTTTCCTTGCCGACTCAGAATGTTAAATCAGAGACAAAGCCTCAAATGAAATAAGGCTCAGAGGCATAAGGAAACGTGGTTTGGTATTTTAAACACAACCCTTGGCCACTTGACTCGGACTGAGTTTTATGTTTTTCTTTTATAAAATTTATAGTTTTCTTAGCACCAGTTTGTGCAGGGTTTTCATTGCTCAAATCTTTTTCAATACCTAACCCCGACTTTCCCGAAGGCTCTCTCATGCATTGCATGACTTCATCGAGCCCTCTTGAGCCTTTCTTGAAAAACCATAGTTTTTCTTCTTGCTCAAGGACAATTAAATTCAAATATTTACACATAAATTTTAAATCTTCAAAAATTTTAAGCAGGACTGAGTGTTCCTCTGTGAGCTACCAACTCCTCACTGATGGACCTCAATTTTCCAATCTCATCGGTCAAAATTGAAACTTGTGATTTTAGTGAAGCATTTTTTGTCGGCTAAGACATTCTTTAAAGCTTAAAAAGTTTGAAATTCTTGAGCTAAAAAGTCTAATGTGACTTCTTATGAGTCAGAGCAATGTGACTCAATTTCATAAAAAATGCATGCAGAGGTTTCAGAAACTATTGGTAAAAGATTTACCTACTCACTTGAAGCTGTGAGGGTTGTCTCAGCTTCAGTTTCTGATTTGTCCTCAATTTCTTCTCCAAACGCGACCATGAAAGCAAGGAGTGTTTCCTTGTTAGCTTCATCTTCAGATGAGTAGTAATCATAATCATGGTCTAGAACATCTAACACTTTATTCCGAGTAAGCATGACTTGGGCCACTGCTCTTTGGATGCTCTTCATTTGAAGATCTTCTTTAATCTTTCTTTAACCTTCCTTTAGTTGAAATCCAAATATTGATGGACTCTCCTTCGGTTGTGAGCTGGACTAGCCGGCAGGTCGGTCAGTTTAGAAGGTCTTCTTGGGCTTCCACTTGGAATTCCTTTTTATGAAGTAGACTGCATCTTCAGCCTGGGGCCTGGCGAGCTGGCTGCTCTGATGGCCTCATTCTTGTTCACCATTTGTATATACTACTCGTGGGCTTGAAGTTGGGCAGACAACTCCTCGGTCATCATTTTTTACAGATCTTTTTCTTTTAATGTTGTAGTTTTGACAAACCAATCCTCCTTTGGCATTTTGGATAATATTTTGGCGTTGAGGCCGACATTTAAGTATACCATGCCCAATGTCTTAAGCTCGCTGACTATGGTGTTGAAGCGAGCCTCCAAGGCTTTGATTGTCTCTCCAGGATACATCTAGAATGACTCGCACTTATCTACACACACCTGCAACTTGTTTCTTTTCATTTGGTCAGTCTCCTGGCAGAGTGTGTCGAGGTAGCTCCAGACCTCTTTGGCATTATCAAACTGCATTACTTCATCTACCAGAGCATCCCGTAAGGAAGAGAGGATGTCCTAATGAGTTATGGAATCAAGCTGATTGGTTCTCTTATCTTCCGAGCTCCATTCTTTATACGGCTTGTCAACGGTCATAGCTCCTTCAGCTTTAAGAGGTGGAAGGATCTTGGTGATCTTTATCGGTCATCGGTCCTCATTCAAACACGTCTACCATTTCCCGATGCAAACTCTTCAGCTAGATGGAAGAGCTCTTCTTCCATATCTCGTACTTTTCTTGATTGTACAGCGGTAACTTTAGCATGTTCATCATGGCTATAATGTACCTGAGCTTAAGATAAGATAAGAAATGTGTGCAAGGAAAGACACTCGGTCCTAAGTGACTCAAAATGACTAGCCTGGAAGGACTGACCGCTTTGATACCACTTGTTGGTCCTGGTTTTTCAGAGTAATCATAAATACATAACATAAATATTTGTATAATAAACTTGCACTTATTCAAACTAACGGTTGCTTGTTAGTTTGGTTGGTCAAATCTTAGTTTGGTACTTAAGTCCGAGTATGCTTAGAGTCAGTTTCAGTTTTATACTAGAACACTTGAGTGTTGAGTTTTAAGATAAGTAAGCTAATAAACTGAAAGCGATAAATAAGACAAGGAATTATAGTGGTTCGGACTCTAAAGGTCCTACGTACACTCTTCAGACTTATGGTCTAGAAATCCACTAAGTTCAGGATTACACAGGTGCCCCTACTGTAGGGATTTCTTGTGAACCGAATCACAAAATCCAACTGAAATGGATCGATTTATGGATATTGCACACAATCAAAATTCACAATAAAACCTAGCATGCTCCTATGAATTTAATTCGATTCGTGGATTGAGAGATTACCGTAAATCCGTAGAGTCTGATTCGATCTTTCGCGTTTGAATATCCAACTTTCAATTCAACCACGCGATTCAATTTAATCTGCGGAAACAGAAATTAGATATCTAATTTCTAGATAAAATCAAAAACAAAAAAAGAATGAAGAAAAGTTTTTGTTCTCCAGATCAGATCTTCAGGGCTGTATCCCAATGGTTTTCAGATCTGCTACTAGTGAGGATTCCACAGATCTGTAGTTGTAGGCCAGAGGCAAAAATTTCTTCTCCTCCCTCTACAGTGGCGCCGCCCAGCTCTCTCTCTCCCTAGGGTTTTGACTGGTTTGAATTATGATCAAGGTGGCTAGGGTTTCAGAGAGAGAGGGGTCTATTTATAGACCTAGGGTTTTATCCCTAATGGGCTACTGGGCTCCATTCAGCATATATTACCTGGGCCAGACCTGGGACCTAATGCAAATAATAAAGTGGGCCTAATTCCCATGTCCACAACCCAGGACACAATTAATTAATTAATATTAATTCTTTTTCACCACATAATTAATGCTGAGCTACCCCTTTATTACCACGTTATGCGAACGGGCTGCATTAATTGAGAATCCCCATATTTAAGGTTACCGGACATTCATTAATTAATTGGAGCCTCTGACAAGCACTAACTACAATTAATTAATATCTTATTATTCCTGAGTAGTACCACTCAAACCTTATCACTCGTGCCTGAACTTAATCAGCCTGCAGGACATTGGCACGATGAATGTCATTGAGCTCCTCAGAGAATGTCCCCATCCTATTACTCGGATATGGTTACCTATACCCAGTCTCAGGGGGTACTACACGAACTACTGTTACCCAAGATGCGGATATACGAGCACATTACTCAGGCTCTCCACCATGGCAAGTCAAAGCAACAGTCAATCCGTGCAAACCCCTGAACCTTCGTTAGGGTTTGGATTCAATCAATATCAAGATCTTGTATTCGCTGATGTCAAACAGTCGAATACATCTCACTGCGGTCCATCAATACGCCACCCTTGTTTACCACCATGTCAAGTAACCAAGACAGACTACTTATTCCGACGATGCCGCAGCCATCCGGACATACGTATCCTCATACGCTGTCTCGGCTGTGATCAGGTTTATGTCTCACTAGGTCAAGTGATCATATTGTCTTCTGCGATCTACTACACGCCGTATGATCGTCCCTATCGGTGAGACAAGAGGATAACATTGTTACATACATGTAAGATTGTTTGACAGATAGGAGAAATAAACCGTTGTATACTCATTATAATAAATACTTTCAGTATAAAAAACCCATCACCTATGATCTATCGCTTGTCGGTGAATGCCTTATCCACCGATCCTCAAGCTCACTAGCCTGGTTGATCGATGCTAAATCTGCATACAAATTATAGCAAAGGGCAAATACTTTTATAGAATCCGAAGGTTGTCGAACCCACAGGGACAGTGCAACGAAGGAAAACCATGTATTGAATATAGTTTTCAGGACTTTTGTTTGAGCAAATCAATTTTGAGGGTTTTGGTTTTTTTTTCAAAACAAATAATTAAAGAGAGAAAATTCAAATATTAAAAAGCACAGATTCTAGGAAAATCTACCCATCTGATCAACATGCAAGAAACAAATATTCAAACCCAGAAAAGATATTTTGGTGGAAAATCTATTAATGTGGAATTAATTCCTTAGTCAGGCAATTAAATCCTAAATTACTAACTAGTGGTAATCTCCTCTCAGTCTCAAACACACCAATTAATCAATTTCAATAAAGATTAGATTTTTCCTACAATTGAAATCTTCTTGATCGGACAGAAAATCAAAAGTATTAAATCCTAACTTTCTATTACTAACCTTCACCTCTCGGTCCTTCGATTAATAACTGAAACCTACCTCAATCTTCATCTCTCGATCCTTCGATGAGAATAGATTTAAAACAAAACATAGAATTTAAACCAATTAAAGGGTTTGAACAATTGAATCTAAGCATGCATCACAGATGGAGAAACCCTAGAATCTGTTAGGGTTCTAGCCTAACATATTAAAAATAGACATTGCAAGGAAAAATAAAGATTGCATTAAAAAGTAAAGATTCATCAATAAAAGTAAAAAGGAATTCTCCAATAATCTAAGAGAAAACTAAATGAAAAACTCAAACTAAAGGGGAGGAATTAAAACTAAAGGAAGACTTCAAGGTAGTGTCTTGAAATCTCGAGCAAAAATAAGTATTTATAGAGATAGAGGTATAAATTGGGATCTAGGGCTAAAAATATGATTTAACCATAAAACTCTCGAAAATTCCTTTTCTGGGTCCATCTCGGTCGACGTAGGGCTTATCTCGGTCGACGTGGATCCCCTTGCGTTGGTCGACGTGGCCTTCGCGTCGGTCGAAACAGAGACGTTTTCCCTCTTGCGATCCTTCTGCGCAGTCTCACGGTTTTGGCCATAACTTTCACTCCCAAACTCCGATTGACCCGATTCCAGTTGCATTGGAAAGATAACTCAAAGATCTTTCCAACTCTGTGCTCTATTAGCTCGGATTCCAACTGTGGAAGAAGTAGTGACTGTTTCTTTTAACATCTGCTGCTTTTGGTACGGGTTTCCATTGGATTTGGCCTAAAACCTGCAAAAACACACCATGGAAAGCATAATACCCCTATAAACTTGACTCATGCTCGATTAATAACTAAAACTAAGATAAATGCAAGAAATCAATAAGAAAACAATGTGATAAGTGAGCCAAAATACGAGCTTATCACTGGTCATTGCTCGTCCATCACTTTGTAGCTCCTCAGAGTGTGGGCACACTAGGCAACATCCTCATCGCCAGAATGGGGCGTTTAGAGTTTCTCCAAAACTAACAACTTGCGAAAACAAGTCCGTAAGAGTCAAAGTACTAGACGAACTTGACTGTTGTAATCTTTCTTGGAGAGAAAAATTACCAAGATAACTCAAGAACTTAGGACTTCTAAGTCTTGTGTTCACGGAAGTGATATACAGAAAAGCTTTTACATCCTCAAACAATCGTGTAGACAATTTAGCAGAGTTTTGGCTCTTTGAAAAATCATAAGCTTGGTAAGTGTTCAGTAACCTTCTTCTGTTGAAGTCTCAGGTATATATATTTGAGAATTTGAAGGTTTGAATCTTCTAGTCGTTCTATACATCAAATTTTAAACCAATACGATGTTATCTACACTCTACGTGGGTAGGTAGCCTTTCCTAGAAAGTAGTGCACATTTTCTCGCTTTTCTACCCTTTTTTGACGGCAACTGTACACTTTTTATCATAACAGAACGAGGAATCTTGGACTGGCAAGTCTGAGGTATCATGATTGAAGTTTTGGGCTTGCAGACTTTAAAGATTCTCCAATCCTTAAAGTTTGTACTTGTCAGTAGCATTCATCTGGACATTCTTCTTATCTCTATGCACTGGGACTAGAACATAGAATTTCATACTTAGGCCGTCATACTTGCAAGTCCATGCTGGTGAAGTCATCAATCAATTTAGGCTTGGTCCCCAGACTGGTAAGTTACGTATCCGGACTTGTGAGTTTGGTATCCGGGCTGGTGAGTTCCATACTTGGTGTAGTCCAAACTTGTCAAAACTAGACTCATGTATCTCAGACTTGTAAGTTCGGTTTGAACCTTAGTATATTGAGTCTTGCGCATCTACAGACTAATCATTTAGTCTGCCTTTGATTCAGCTCTAGCTTACAACTCGATAAAAAGACCTATACAAGATTTTACATTTCAAGATCGTATTGGAACTAATCTAGAGACATACCAGTTAGATCTAAACATCAGCTTTGAACCACCAAAACATAAAAAGTACAAAAAATCTAACAAATTTTCTAACATAATCACATTAAAATATAACATAATACAAGTATTATATGTATAAAGTTATTGTTGTATTATTTGAATTCAAATGTCACCTTCTCCTTTAAGGTGTTATTAACATTCATTTAAGATCCTCTGTCCCACTTTTCATACTCCGCTCTCTCTTTTACTATCAAAATTATTATTTTGATTTAATATTCTTTTACAATCTTAATTTATAATAGTTTGGATTAATTTTATTAGTTCATCCATAGAATTCATCCCACCCAATTAGGGTGTATAATATTTTTTTATAATTATTTTTTCAATTTTTAACTAACATTTGATTATTAAAATTGATTAATTCATAATCATAATTTGTGCTCTTATAAGATTTTGATTTTTTCTTAGAAATCAATTAGAACATATTATATTATACTTAATTTATATTTTCTTTAAACATTAATTAAGACAATAAAACCCTAAGTAGCTAGAACACCATTGCAAAATAGATGATTGGATCCTATTAACATATTTTTAACGATTAGAGTAGTATAAAATATAGGTTTTTGGATTATTCAAAAAAATATTTTTTTTGGTGCGGTGCATTGTTCCAGTTCTATCAT
The DNA here is from genome assembly GCA_026898455.1 of Plectranthus barbatus. NCBI lineage: Eukaryota > Viridiplantae > Streptophyta > Magnoliopsida > Lamiales > Lamiaceae > Plectranthus > Plectranthus barbatus. Next base: position 374,380 of record JAPKLW010000673.1, read on the forward strand.
TTGATTATTATCTTACAATCATTAGCAAGACATAACAACATATACGGAATCTTCCGTCGTTAATTTTTTTTAAAAGTTTTTGTGGCTACTCTTTTCAATTTTTTAGTTCTTAGCGACGGAATTCATCTCCAAGTTCTCGCAGCAAGATTTCGGGGAAACTAATTTCGTAATAGGCTTCAACCCTAAAAAATCATTGAGTTACTTATTATTATTTTTTTTATGTTCCAATTTTAATACATCTGAATCGTCCAATAAAACCGTTTCAATATAATTTCGTCAATTTGATTCGGAATTAATTCAATCAGTTTAAGTTGTAAAATCTTTAAATTATACATAATATATATGGCAAAGTCTCAGATGCGACGGTCTCATCATTTTTATTGTGAGACGAATTTAATGAATTGATGTATTTCTTTATTGCAAATGATGTATCACAATTTTTATTGTAATATGAGTTTAATGAAATGATGTATTTCTTTATTGCAAATGATGTATTTCTTTGTTGCAAATAATGTAATTCTTAAAAATGAAATGATGTATTTAACTTATTAAAATGATGTATTAAGGTCCGTCTCACAATAAAAAAATAGTGAGACCATCTCTCAGAGACCAACTCTATATATATACTTTTACATGTGAATTCTTTATTTTCGAATTGAGGTACTCTATTTAAATAAAGAAGAAGTATCCTTTTCATTAATCGAACAACATGATTAATCAATATAAGAAAAACGTTTAAATACTGAATTTCGAGATTGAGACTAAGTTCCAAATTTCTACAAAGGCAATAGGTATCTTTGATAATCACGTGAAGTTTGAGTGTCCGTTGCTGCAATAAAACAAAAAATATGTACAAATATGTACAAATATATATTTCATCTTAATAGAAAATAAAAATACATCACAATCTTTATATATTCATACATTTAAATATTAGAAATATATATTATATATTATTTATTAATATTTAAATATATTTTAACTTTATGATTAAATAATTTTTAAGGATCTAATTATCTATTATAAATTATTTATATTATGTAACTTTAAACTTAACCAATAAATGTAATATGTGATAATATAAATAAGTTTCGGTAATATAATTATTATAAAAAATATTAATAAAAAACTAATCGGCTCAATCAGCCAACCTGTCATTTTTGGGGCACATCTCTATTGGGACTTGGGTTAATCGATCTCAGGCTATATTTTTACTCGGGTTAATCGGGATAACTCGTGAGCTTCGGACTAAATTAACATACCTGTAAAAATTAATATAATTTAAAAAAAATTATTAATAAAAATATTATGCGCTCTGCGCATTGCACAGCTAGCAATCTAAGTATCTTTGATAATCACGTGAAGTTTGAGTGTCCGTTGCTGCAATAAAACAAAAAAAAAAAGAAAAAAGACAAAAAAAAAAAAGCAAATCTCGAATTGACATTTGAGAATCCTATGAAATATATAATGTCGTATCTTTCGACAGTACGAGGCTAACTTAAATTTATTCCGTTTTACAATTCCCTCCTTTTCAATCCAATTTTTATCTACCACATGAAATAATATCGTCAAAATCGTATTAGTATTTTTTTTAAAAATCATTATTACGATTCTCTTTATTTTTGATTCAATTTACGCAATCATACTATTTCTTTTAAGATTTTGAAGGATCATATATATATATATATGGGTGTGTTTATGTAACGCCCCTCGTAAATTTTAAATGTATTTATCGAATTTCCAAAAATTTATATTTTGTCATCGAATTTAATTCGAAGCTATGCGATCGATTTGATTGGAAATTTATTATTTTGGGCATTTATTTAATTTTCAATCCTATTTCAAGAAGAATAAATAAATATTAAATTAATAATTAATATCGATAATTTATTTGATGACCCGACATTTTCATATCGGGATAATATTAATCGATAAATATTCGCGGGCAGACGAAATATAATGGTCTCCCGTGCAATGACGCGGAGAGATGTGGAGTTGATGTGGAGAGATGTTAAAGTGACCGATGTGACAAGCGAATGACAACCACTTTAACCTTTTTGACTTTCGGTAATTCCAAAATTACCCTCGCCTTTCTTCTATAAATAGAAGGCTTATATCATAAGTTTTACTTTCACCCTTTCTGTTAAAATTCTCTCCAAAGAAATTCCGGCGACTCTCCGGCGAGCTCCGGCGAAGCTCCAGCGAGGTGTTTCTTGAGGTAAACTATACATTTTTGGACTCCTCTTACCTCATTCTTTCCATTTCCAACACTCTTTCTTTCATTTCTCCATGTTAGAAGTTAAAATCGAGTTAAGAGAGTGTTGATCAAGCCCACGAAGCTCAACGAACGTCCTAGAGGTATAAATCGAACCTCCCTCTAGCTATTTTATCGATTTAAGCATGTTATGGTTTATGCCCTAGTTTATAAATGTCATGATCTAGGCTTGATATTGAGTTTATGAGTACGTATGCATGTTTAGCATGTTATATTATGAGCCTAGAGACGATATATCGACCTAGGAATCGATTTGTGTTGATTTTGGAGCATTTTTTGTATATTTGTCCAATATGGTAATATTACGGTTAAATCTCGATTCCAACATGTTTTGATGGTTTAAATCATGTCTAGACTCGTTATACTAGTTAGAAAACTATTTGGTGTTGTTAGAAATCGATTGGACGAGCCCGGATAACCGTTTGAGCCAAAAATAAGAATTACCGCCGGAAGGCATGCAGCCTTTGTTTCAGCCGATATAGACTCCATTTTGGTCGAAATGGCTATATCGGGCGAGATGAAGGCCAGCTCGGTTGATATGGCTATATCGGTCGAGATGGACTTCATCCCGGTCGAGACGGCCAATTCCCATTCATTTCGGTCGATATGTGTCTCATCTCGGTCGATATGTGTCTCATCTCGGTCGATATGCTCATATCGATCGAGATGCACCTCATCTCGGTCGATATACTCATATCGATCGAGATGCACTTCATTTCGGTCGATGCATCCATCTCGGTCGAGATGCACTCCATCTCAGTCGAGACAGAGTGAAATTTCCCACATTTTGTTCTTTCTTCGACCGATTAGATTTATCTTTCATACCCTCCGATACCCTTCATACCATTCAACTCCAATGACATTTCCTTAAATTCTAAATCCTTCATTCAATTAATTCAAATCCAAATTTATTTCGTTTGATATTCCTTGTATCAATCAACGAAGAGATGTTATCTCTTATAACCTCTCCGAGAATCCATTCAGTTCAAATCAACTTGATTTGCTTGGCCGAACTCTTGTAACTCGAACTTCCTTGAAGCTTATTGTTAAAATCAAACTTGTTAAACCTTAACTTTTGAAATCTTAATTGATCTTCATCTAAGATCAATAATCTCCTCGATTATTTCGTTGAAACAACTTGATGAGTTCTTATACTCTCAAGCAATGTACGATGATTCAAAATGAAACTTCTTTCAATCTTAAACTCTTGAAAGTGCTTAGTCACTTGACGAAGTCATTTGTTTTGTTCAATCAAATTGAATTTGTGTTCCTTAAATTAATGCTCGATATTGAACCACGAGCTATTGAAGTAACGTTTGACTATCTTGTTCGTCAAACTAAATTGCCAAAGTCATTCTTACATATCCTTATCCGATGGCTCAAACTTGAGAAGTCCAAGATCGATTAAGAGTCTAGAATTAATTGATGAGTTAGATTTTAAATAATCTATTATCCCTTGAGGATTTATTTGTATTCCTTATGTAATAGGAAAGAGAAAGGAGAAGATCAATTGCTAGAACAACCAATCACGTAACCACACCTACTCAAGGTGGGCTTTCTTTTACCCCTATATAGTGGGCCAAATTAAAATTATGAAAATGATGTTTTCTTTTCAAAGCATATCAAGCATGAAATGAAATATTTTGTTTTAAACTGCTTTGTCTTTGCCTACTGTTTTTTGTTTGCTATCTGTCCTCTCAGTGGGGGAACCCAACTCAGAGAAGAACATCAAACGTATTCAACGTGGATGTTGACTCTGCGTATAACGAGTCTTATCGATCGTACCCATGTAGTGAAAGAGATACCATGGGTTAGTGCACTATGATGCTGACATGTTAGGGGTCATGCCCTACTCGGACTAGCATCGTGACTGTGGTAGGTGGCCACCTCCCAGTCACATAATCATTTGCAGATAGTTTAACAAAGTAAAAAGGAGCATGCTCATTCATAAAATGTTTTGGTGCAATGGGAGGATTTCAAACTTAAAACCCCATGTGCGACTCGATTAAAAAGGCATGACAAACTTATATCTATGTATGTTTTTGGGCATGTGTTCACTAAGTACAATTTGTACTTAGCCCCTCGCATTATTTCTAAAATGCGCAGGTTAAAAGAAGCTTTTGGAGCAAGAGTACGAGGCAGCAGTCGAAGTGGAGCTGAAGATTATTTTTGTAATAGTTAGATGCTGAAGTATGTATCTTCATATACATACTTCATTGATAACTTTCCGCTGCTGAAACTCTTTATATTTTGTTAGCCTTTTGATAACATACTATAAACTCTGATATTTGATTAACTCAAGAAGCTACGATCCCTTCTTGAGGAGGCACCCATTTATTACCTTTTTGCTTAACTTGGGATAAATGTGATGGTTTCTTTCTTATTTGCTTGAACTCTTCTTATTGATTGATATCCCAAGTGCAAGTCTCGTTCCCGATGTGCCTCAATTATCTTATTCAAGCCTTGTTTATAAATCGGGGCGTGACAAAGTGGTATCTGAGCGAGGTTTGAAAAATTTTCTTTTCGCTCTGAACTGAGGTCCTCCTTGTTTCGAGGCCTCTACCTACTATATAAGTCGAAAATGTCCTTACCAGCTCCAGCTCCTGCACTCGTACTCGGCGCCGCGTCAAGAAAAAGAATTTTGTATAAATTATTGCATTAAAAGTTTAAGGCACAAGCCTTCTTTTGAAATATGAAAGTTTTTATGCATACATTGTTGCATCTCTTTTATCAAAGTTCATGAAGAGTTCCAATGCATAAATAGTTGCATTCTAATTATCAAATGTTTTAGTGCATAAATTGTTGCATTTTCATGAAAGTTTTCCATATGCATTACGAATGCTTTATAAAGGCCTTATTAGAGAATTTAGATGCTTTTAGGGAGCATGTGTTAGTTTACCTTCGCGAGAGACTTAGATCAAGCATGTACTAAGATAGGATTCTTATCCGAACATAGAAGTATTACCTTTATAATCGCGTTACATAGAAGTATTACCTCTATTATTTATATTTTTGCCTAACCTATTGACTCATTTGACTTTACCTACTCGCAGATGGCCAAGTCTTTCTTTACTCGTCGCAAACCTCTGCCACACAACGCCTCAGGAGAGCGTCGTGTTAGCTACTTTCGAAGCTACAAAATATGCCGTGGTGACCCTCTGAACCGATTTCTCACTGACTTCTACAAGTTCTGGGCAGATGCACACCCTCATGGAGTAACCCGTACTGAAGGACTCCGCCGCTTGGTGGAACTGCTACCGCCTCACTGGCAATCTTGGGTGCAAGCTAACTACCGAGACTTCCTCGATAACTCCCTTGCTGACGAATCTGATCTGGAAGGGTTCATAGCCCTTATCCGTGCACAAAAGGCATCATTCAGAAGCCCTCCTCCTAGCCCACGGGCACATGATCACGAAGCCGGATCTTCACGAGCCCCAATACCGATATCTGAAGGAGAAAGCGAGACTGACTCAGAAGAGGATCCTGAAGAGAATCCATCACTTGGACCGAGTGATGAGGAATTAGACGCCAGCCACTATCCCACCTATCCCGATGAGGATGACTCTGATGATTCTCAGAATCCCAATTTGGATCGCCCTACATCGGCTGCGTGGAGACAAAAAATGCGGGACAGACTAGGATACCAATACCTCGATCCCGAGGAAGATGATGAAGAGTCCGACGAAGCTGAGGACGAGGAAGATGAGGAGGATCCAGAGGAGGATGAAGAAGAAGAAGATGAAGAAGAAGATGAAGAGGTGGAGGGTGGCAAGGAAGGAGACGGTCAAGGAGATGGAAACGAGCAGAAAATGGCTGAGGAAAGGAATGGTGGACTTGTTCCGATGGCTTTCGAGTGGATGGCTGCCAACTGGCAGCAACAGTGGCAGCAAGAATGGGGCAATGAGCAGATGAATTTGTTGGGATTGTATACTGAAAGCATATATGATTAAGTGTTTGGTACACTAGTCTTCATATATGTGTTGCCACAAAAATGCTCGCTGTCTGATAGAACAAACATACAACGAACCATAATACCCTATTATCTCGCCTATAGGGATGATCATATGGTGTGTAGTAGATCACAGAGGATCATATGAATCGTTTGACCTAGCGAGATATAAACAGTATCACAGCTGAGACGGTCCCTGGATAGGCTGTCGGTCTAAGCTGCGGCACATCGGTTCATAAGTGGGCTTATCCTAGCTACTTGATGTGTCGGTACATGTTTATGTATTGATGGGATCAACAGTGGGATGCACCATTCTCATTGACATATGAATGAGCCAGATCCCTAACATACTTCCTATGATCTTAAACCTAACTGAAGGATAAGGGGCACACACAGATTGACCACACTTTGATTTACTAGAGTGGCGAGTCTTACATGTACTCTAATACTTGTATTTTGGGTGTTGGCAATATGTGTGTGGCCTGCTTAGTCTGGACGTTTAGGTAAGCATATCCGTTTCAGGATGGTGACATTCCCTGTGGAGCTCACAAGGTTCATTATGCTAAACCCTGCAGGTTGAATTATTTAATTCAGGCATAAGTGAAAAGGAGTGAGTGGTATTACTCAGGAAATAAGAGATTAATTAATTGTGGCTGATTGTCATAAGCCAAATTAATTAATGAATGTCTAAAACCTTAAATATGTGGATCGTGTTAGTTTGGTGCAACCCGTTCCTAATAACGTGGTAATAAAGGGGCGGGTCAGCATTGTTACCGTGGTGAAGGTTAAAACAATGTTTTATTAATTAATTATGTTCTGGGTTGAACAAGGAAGGATTAATTAATAAAGAGGGCCCACTTTATTATTTGCATCTGATCCCTGGTCTGGCCCATTAATTGCTCACAGCCCATTAGGGTTGGGGTTTCTCAAAACCCTAGCACTATATATAGGCCTTCTCTCTATCAGATCAAAAAGTTGTGAAAACTAGGGTTTTTTAGTATAATTGAAAGAGACGGCGGCGGCTATCCGGAAGGGGAGAAACTTGATCGTTTTCTCCAGATCTTGGATCCAACTTGGTAGACAATCCTCACCATATTTCCAAGGAGCAAGGGAACAGACCAGAAGATCAGATCTGTAGGAACAATTGTTCATCGCCGGCGTTCTATCTCAGATCTAAGATTATTTCATCATTATTGGCTCCGATCTAGATCTGTAGATCAAACGGTGAAATCAGGTATTCTCTAGTCCATCCTCTGCAATTAATATTGTAGGAGCATGCATAGGATCGCATGATTTATTTAATTGAAATTTGTTCCTGGTATCCTAAGAACGATCCTTGGCAAGAAATTCTTTAATGGCAACTCGTGTTGTCCATCGTAGACTCAAACCCTACAATTGGTATCAGAGCCAGGTTCATGTTCTTAGGCTCTATCTTGGATAAATTGAAATTAAATGAATATGTATGTTCATGGATGGATTTAAATTGTCGTGGATGTTTTTGTTCTCGTGGCCTTCTCGTTTTGGATCTGTTTTTTACCACGAGAAAATCCGTGGTTAGATTTAATAGGGAAAATCATGTAATAGATCTAGATCTATTCTTTTGTATTTTCTATTTTTTAAAATCTGTAAAATTGAGATCCGGAGGAAGAACAAAGAACAAAGAACAAGGAATCGACATGGATTAGGTTTCAGCCCCTTCACCAGCTGCCGGCGGTGGCGACCTCAGCAACAGCGGCCGTGGGTGGCGGCGGCAGGGTTTCCCTTCCCTGCGGCTGGGCCGCGCCCATCTAGCTGCTGCTGCTCGCGAATCCGGCGAGCATGGTGGTCCAGGCAGGCGTCCGAGCTACTGTGCGTGTCCGGCGAGGCCCTCGTGGCTGGCAGTCGCACGGCGCAGGCGGGTGGCGGCGGCAGGGACTCTTCCCTGCGGCTGGGCCGTGCCCGCCTCTCTCTCTCCCGCGTCGCGTTTGGTTCTAGCGATCGGGGACATGGCCGATGGCGATGATGGAGGCTCGCGCGGCTGACTGCGGCATGGGGTTCGCAGCCCCTGTTGCACGCGGTGGCGAACGTAGCAGCGCAGCCCTGCTGCGTGGTGCTGCTTCGCGTCATGCTGCCGGCGACTCCATGACGAGCAGCTGGCGATGATGGCTGACTGCAGGCGGCGGCCGGAAAGGCGGCACGGCGGGCTGACTGCTGTGCGGCTAGGGTTTGCTGAAACCTTAGGGTTTGGCAGCCCGAGCTGTAGCTCAGGCCCGTTGGCCCGGAGGCGGCCCACAGTCTAGAAAATAGGGTTTGGCTGCTATTTTGGGTCAGAAACCCTAATTGAAGCCCAATTGTTGTATATGCAAGTTCAAATCAGATTTCAAGTCCAACGGAGGCCTAGTTTGAAGATCTGTATTGAAATTAAATCTTGTAATAGTTAGATTTAATTATTTATTTCAGTTGTAATCGCATCTGAGGGGCCACGAGAAATTTTATTTGTTTATTTAATTATTTCTCGTACTGATGTGATTTATTATGTGCGCACTAGTAAATAATAGGAAGCATGATTATTTGCTTTAATTATTTACTGTTATAAGCATGTTGCAATTTAATTTTTTGAGCATGTCTTATGTGATTTATTTTATGTTTTAAATTATGTCTATAAATTCCGGGATCATATTAATTTATGATGGAATTTTGGGAGTGACATAATTTATGGGAACATAAAATAATGTATGCGCATGAAACCTTTAGAATTAAAAATACTAAGCTGGATTTTGGTTCTTTTCTAAACAAGATCATTAGACCTCCACAAATACGACCTCTCACTAGAAGTGGGGCATCTTGAAGCGTAAACGTCTACTCAAGTAGCTTGCGTTAGAGGTTTCTCACTAGATCTGGTGCGATGAGGTTTCTAAATAAAACATTTAGTTTAAGATGAGAAATGGGAGCCTCTGAGCAAACGTCTACTCAAGTAGCTTGCATTGAGACAACTTTCACTGGTCTCTAAGATTAAACTAAATGAGATAATGAAGGATGTGAGGGGCATGCGGTATGGGTCGAGTACGTATGCTAAATTGCTCTAAACATCTGGAGTTAGGCTTGTGGTTAAACTTGCTTAGATGTTGCCTGGAGTATAACTCATGAATGATGTCCCTGCTCCGGATAGGTGAACATGGTCTTAAGATCTCCAATATTAATTTTTTTTGCTTAAGATACCTGGCATGTTAAGAAATTAAAGGACCTATTTTGGTCTGGTTGAGCGTTTGCCGTAAACGTCTACTCAAGTAGCTTGCGGTGAATTAGCTTGGGCAATTGGAGGAAGCAAATTGCATTGTTTTATCTAAAGGTTCTATGCATATTTGTTTCAATTGTTCATAGTATGTGCTTACTTTAATTCGCTTATTTGTTTTCAGATTTGTTTATGAATAATGTCATTAATATCCTCGCTCAAAATCCTCTCAATGGTCCGAATTTCCTTGAATGGAAACGTAATTTGGATTATATCCTTGTTGCAGAAGAACACAAGTTTGTCCTTACTGATCCTTGTCCGCCAGTCCCAACTGCTGATGCTACTGTCGAGCAGCAGCAGTCTTACAATAAGTGGATCAAGTCTAACAATGTAGTGAAATGCTACATGATGACCACTATGAGTAAGGTACTGCAGCTGCAACATCAACATTATGATAAGGCCTGTGAGATTATGGATAATCTAGCAGCGACTTATGGGGAGACGGACAGAACTGTCAGATTCAATCTCATGAAGGAGATTGTGAGTAAGAAAATGTCTGAAGGCAGTTCAGTGAGAGAGCACGTGGTTGCCATGACTCACCTCATGGATGAACTAACGTTGCATGGTGGTGGTATTGATGGGGAAGCCCAAGTCGATATCATACTAAACTCTCTTCCCAAGTCTTTTGAAAACTACAGGTTGAATGTTGTGATGAACAAGAAGGAGTATACTCTTAATGAGTTACTCAGTGACTTGATGGCAGCACAGTCCCTGATGGAACCCGAGAAAGCAGTTCTGGTTTCTTCCGGTAGTCGGTCTGCTGCTCCCATACGAGCAAATACCAAGAGAATGGCTAGGAACAAAAACAAGAAAACTGCTGGTGGGTACAATGGAGTTTATGCTCCAAAGAAAAAGGCTGGGAAAGTCAAAGGAAAGGGCAAGTGTTACCGCTGTGGCAAAATAGGACACTGGAGAGCAAATTGTCCAGGTGTTAACACCAACGGACAAGGTACGTCATCATTTACATGTTTAGTATCAGTTTTCTAATCCTAGTGAGTAGTGGTTACTGTGAATACTAACCATGTTTTGGCTGCACTATGCAGGGAATCAAGCTGATGATGCTTGAGGATAACGGGATTACCAACTCCAAGGAAGATACTAGAGATCTTCTCAAGCTGTTGGAGTTATTTGCTTTAAGTTTATGTTAAAACAATGTTTTTATTCAAGATCTTTTGAAGAGATATTAGTTTTGTTTTGATAAACAATTTTCATCTATGGATTATCAGTTATTCCGATAGAGTTTTTCTATCATGCTGAATAATAGTGTTTTCTATTATGGATGATTGTCTCTTCATTACTTGATTACATAAACTATCAGTGTTCTAAGGTATAATTTAAAGAATCTCTATGGAGATAGGTTACATCAGTCTAAGTAGTTTTTAAGTAATTCATGGAATTATGGATTCAATCCAGATATTCCTAAGAATGGTACTTATGATAACTACTTAGAGGTATAAGATGGTAACCAGGCCTTTTAATAGGCGAATCATATCTCTATTTCGTGTTTGCTCTGGTTTGATGGTTTGAGTCTACTTCCGCAGTTGCCTTAACAGGCATTGATACTGTAATCACTTAAGATTTGGATATGTTTATCTAGTTCACTACAAGTCTTAGTCTCTTGCTTTAATCAAGAGCGTTCAAGACTAAGGTGGAGAATAAGTTAAACAAGACCGTAAAAATATTATGGTTCGTTCATAATGGTGTATCTTAAGTGATGGGTTTTACAGTATCTAGCAGAGCAAAGGGATTGCATCCCAGTTAACTACACCTATTATTCCTCGATTGTAATAGTGTAGGTAAAACGAAATAAGATTCTTTAAAAGTTTATAAGTTATGCCAGCTTTGCCAAATTTTCGTTTTTGGGAAGAGCGCCAAAAGCAGTTGTATGTTTGCTTAATCTAGTGTCTTCTAAATCAGTTCCATATACCCTAGCAGACTTTGACTCTGCCAAATGGGCAATGATGGGTAATTCGGCTGTTAAGCTGATATAGGAAACTGATTGGTTAGAAGAAAAGTTTTAAGCCAGTACTGCTTTGTGGGCTATTCCAGGTAAACGAAAAAGATGGTTGTTTTGTGTATCCTAGATACAAGCAAGTTGTATGGGATGAAACCATGAATCCAAATGTGAGTTTGTTCTCTAACGTTTTAGAGAAGACAATTCAAATCCATTAGGAAATACCCCGTGGCATATTGAGCATACCTTGGAAGGTATGGTACCAATTGCACGGTCACCTGTGTAAGGTGGTAAACCACAAATTAATGCACCATTAACTGACAACGTAAAAGGAGCATCCTTGCAGTGGGAGGTTGCCTTAACAGGCTTAATGGTACTTGTTCGTGGAAACAGTCTCTGGACTTGTTCCCAGCTAAACGAACAACATCGTACTCATCCCTCAAAGCGCAACGAAGCTGTTAAGACAAATGATGCAATTTAATGACATCAAGTCATGAATTTAGAAATGAATCAGTAAAAATTATGGTTGTATATCAGGATCAGTGATTGCCAAATAGCTTACCAGCTATAAGTAACTCATTGATATAAAAGGAAAGAAATGCTCGAATGGTAACCTAGTATATTCGAATATCTAGGTTAGTGAGTAAGGTATGTTTCACAACAAGACCTTCTCACTGGTTGCAACTGTTAAACCCATTCGAATTCTTTTAACCATAACAACACATATGAATCTAAATATCTGGAAGATAGATTGTGTCATCCGTATTTTATAAACGGGTACCTTGATAAAAGGTGACGACATCTGTATGCAACAACCAGGTAAGTTATGTGCAAAGCATCATGTCTGGAAGCCAAGGTAGTTCAAGTATGAACTTAAGGGAGCTTCAAAGTCATGAAACAGACATTTCGATATTGTCTATCGAGAATGAGAGTTTCATGTACCAGTTATGTATCAGCGGAAGCGTGGTTTTCCTTGCACATTATGTAGATGGTATTTTCACATTCGGAAACGGTGTGGAGATATTGTCAGGCATAAAGGATGGTTATCCGAACAGCTTCAAAAGTAGGACTTATGAGATCTTGGAACACCTTTTGAATTAAAGTCTTGTGTTGTCACAAGAAAAGGATTTTCAGGTATCTCAAGTCGCTTAAATTGATTCTGTGATGAGTCTTTCATAGCAAGAAAGATTGTTGTCTTTCTATATTGCAGATGAACGAGTTCAGATATCTGTAATGCTATAAGCATGTTAGATAGATATCAGTTCAACTCTGGATAGGCACATCGGTTTACAAGTGTGCTATGTGAGTTGAATGGCATCGGATATCCAGGAGGATCATATTGAAAGGAAGTTGACCTCTAACTATGTGTTGGCCTTGGAGGAGGAGTTATAGGAATCTAACACAGAGGTGTGTTGCGGATTCCGGTATGAAGGCTGAGTTTTTGTCAACTTCATTAGCTTCGCAAGAAGCAGTATAGCTCTGATGCCATCCTCTAGAGATGTGTGTTCTGAGTTTGCCTAATCAAATCACAAGGAATTGTGATTGTGTTGGTGCAATGACAAACTCAAGGGAACCCAAGACTCACAAGGTGGTGAAATGCATAGAATGTGTGGTATCACATCATACGAGAAATCGTGACAAGAGGTGACGTGAATGCAGTGGGAGTGATTGACAGTATAGACACACTTAATACTCTGATAAAGCAATGGTATTATGCTTTAAGTATAAGTGGGAGATTGTTGGGATTGTATACTGAAAGCATATATGATTAAATGTTTGGTACACTTATCTTCATATATGTGTTGCCACAACAATGCTCGCTGTTTGATAGAACAAACATACAACGAACCATAATATCCTATTATCTCGCCTATAGGGATGATCATATGGTGTGTAGGAGATCACAGAGGATCATATGAATCGTTTGACCTAGCGAGATATAAACAGTATCACAGCTGAGATGGTCCTAGATAGGCTGTCGGTCTAAGCTGCGGCACATCGGTTCATAAGTGGGCTTATCCTAGCTACTTGATGTGTCAGTACATGTTTATGTATTGATGGGATCAACAGTGGGATGCACCATTCTCATTGACATATGAATGAGCCAGATCCCTAACATACTTCCTATGATCTTAAACCTAACTGAAGGATAAGGGGCACACACAGATTGACCACACTTTGATTTACTAGGGTGGCGAGTCTTACATGTACTCTAATACTTGTATTTTGGGTGTTGGCAATATGTGTGTGGCCTACTTAGTCTGGACGTTTAGGTAAGCATATCCGTTTCAGGATGGTGACATTCCCTAAGGAGCTCACAAGGTTCATTATGCTAAACCCTGCAGGTTGAATTATTTAATTCAGGCATAAGTGAAAAGGAGTGAGTGGTATTACTCAGGAAATAAGAGATTAATTAATTGTGGCTGATTGTCATAAGCCAAATTAATTAATGAATGTCTAAAACCTTAAATATGTGGATCATGTTAGTTTGGTGCAACCCGTTCCTAATAACGTGGTAATAAAGGGGTGAGTCAGCATTGTTACCGTGGTGAAGGTTAAAACAATGTTTTATTAATTAATTATGTTTTGGGTTGAACAAGGAAGGATTAATTAATAAAGAGGGCCTACTTTATTATTTGCATCTGATCCCTGGTCTGGCCCATTAATTGCTCACAGCCCATTAGGGTTTGGGTTTCTCAAAACCCTAGCACTATATATAGGCCTTCTCTCTATCAGATCAAAAAGTTGTGAAAATTAGGGTTTTCAGTATAATTGAGAGAGACGGCGGCGGCTATCCGGAAGGGGAGAAACTTGATCGTTTTCTCCAGATCTTGGATCCAACTTGGTAGACAATCCTCACCAGATTTCCAAGGAGCAAGGGAACAAACCAGAAGATCAGATCTGTAGGAACAATTGTTCATCACCGGCGTTCTATCTCAGATCTAAGATTATTTCATCGTTATTGGCTCCGATCTAGATTTGTAGATCAAACGGTGAAATCAGGTATTCTCTAGTCCATCCTCTGCAATTAATATTGTAGGAGCATGCATAGGATCGCATGATTTATTTAATTGAAATTTGTTCCTGGTATCCTAAGAACGATCTTTGGCAAGAAATTCTTTAATGGCAACTCGTGTTGTCCATCGTAGACTCAAACCCTACAGAATGACGACGAAGAAGAAGACCCTGAGGAGAATATTACCTCTCCTGAGATCATTGACTGCTCCGACGAGAGGATGTTCGACTCATCGGACGACGACTATTGACTTCCAGCCTTGCCTGGACTATTAGATGCATATATGTGATAACTAACAGTTGTAACCGTAGGATGTGTGATTGTAGGGTACCTTGTTGGGCCCGTTTTTAATTATTTGGATGTAACGCATGTAATCGTAAGTAGGATGCCTCCCACGGGAGAAGACGAATGTTGTAATTATGGTAGCTAGGGAAGCCATTTTCCAATGCGGCAACCCTAAAAATTTAATGAAAAGCTACCCGGCCACCTTCCAGGCCTTCGGATGTAATTATCAGTGTTGTGATTAAGCTTTGCTTACTGATTGATTTTTAGTCTTAACTATAATAACAAAGTGGTAGCTATAATCATTGCCATTGCATAAAACAAAAGGGAGTACTGTCCCTTATAATATGCTAACCATAGTTGTGGGATAACCTACTCTATTCAAGTGTTGTAATATGATTGTGCAATCCTCATAAGGATTTTTCGATACGCATTGTGCATATTTAGGGTCCTGAATACCCTTTTAACTACTATTTACTTTGCAGGATGCCGCCTAGAGAAGCCCCCGCAAGAGGCCGAGGCCGAGGTCGAGGACGAGGCCGTGGAAGAGGCCAACCTCAAGTGAACCCAGAGGGACCGAATCCAAACCAAGGCAAAGGACCCCATCCAGAACAAAATTGGAAGCACTATAACGAGGAAATGCAACCACCACCCGTCGAGCCTAGGAGAATCGGGGAGATCTTTACCCGACAGAATTCGTCGCTACTAGACGGAACCGAAGATCCACCTAAAGCTGAAACATGGATAAAGTCCATGGAAAGGATCTTCAGGATACTTGATTGCACTGACCGAGAGAAAGTCCAGTGCATTTCTTTCCAACTGACTGACGAAGCCGAACATTGGTGGGATACCCATATGAAGTCATTGGTGGGATACCCATATGAAGACACTCACTCCTGAGCAAGTAGATGCCCTAACTTGGGATCAATTTAAGGCAGAATTCTACACCAAGTACATCCCTCTGACGTACCGAGTCCAGAAACAAGCGGAATTTCACCGCCTTGTGCAAGGAGAAATGTCTGTAACAGAATATGAGCGGATGTTCAATAGCCTGTCGAAGTATGCTCCGGACGCGGTGAACACCAAGCAGAAGAAGGCACTTCAATTCATGTCTGGACTGAAAATAGACATCCAAGCTTCTCTTGCTTGCTTAACTGGGCTAGATTATACCGACGCACTACAGCGAGCCTTGAATATCGAAGCAGCACTGAAGAATGGACTGCGAGCTGCTCTCTTGGCCAACAAACCCGAGCAACCCACTGGATCAGGGACGAAAAGAAAGCAGGACGATGTTCCACAGACCCCGACAACCGGACAAAGGAGAAACTGGCAAGGCAGCCAGAATTTTCGCAACAATCCGGCTGATAATCCGAGGAACTTCCAGAATCAAGGGAACAATCATCAAGGGAACTTTGCTGTCAAACGCTGCAACTGCTGTGGAAGAGAGGACCCGGGAGAATGCGCTGCACTTTGTGCCAACTGCTACAACTGCGGGAAGATGGGACACTATTCGTCACAATGTCGCCAGGGCAACAATCGCCAAGATTTCTGGAATCAGTGCTAAGGCAACCAAGGCAATACTCAAATACGAGCACTGCAAGGCCAACAGAAACCCAAAAACAACCACAATTGCGCTATTCAAGCCAGGCCGATTCAACAGGTGCCTCAGCAGCCGCAACCGCAACAGCAGCCGCCGCAGCAGCAAAATCAACATCAGCCAGCTCAGCAGCCAGCACGTCAAGGAAGAGCCTACGCTCTCGATCAGCCAAAGGAGAAGGAAGATCAGGGAAACCTGACAGGTATGGGATTAGTAAACCAGTCACCAGTTATCGTGCTTTTTGACACTGGCGCATCGCATTCATTTATATCTGAGGACTGTATCCAGAACCTAGGGCTTAGTACCGAGAGAACTAAGAACAATTTGTGTGTAATCACCCCGACCGGTGGATCAACTCTCTCGAACCTTACCTGCCCGACCCTAGAAATCTCTTTTGGAACATGCATATTAAGAGCCAACGGTTTGAACGTCCTACAAATGAAAGATGTGGACGTGATTCTAGGAATGGATTGGTTGTAAGAAAACCAAGCTACCATTCAGTGCAAGGACAGGATTGTGTCTTTTGAGCAAGCTGGGAGAGAACCAGTGTACTTGCATAGAGTTCGGAAAGGAACAAGGATTCCCCTACTGCCATGCAAGCATACCGATTGGCCAGTATAAAGGATAGTCAAGCTTTCCTTGTGTATCTCAATGAGGATACCAAGAAGAACATTACTGCCAGTGATGTTGAAGTCGTAAGGGAATTCGAAGATGTTTTTCCCGATGAGCTACCTGGACTGCCGCCAGATAGGCAATTAGAATTTGTTATTGACCTTGAACTAGGTGCAGCTCCTATTTCAAAAGCTCCGTATAGAATGGCCCCAAGGAACTGCAGGAGTTGAAGGTGCAATTGCAAGAATTGCTAGACTTGGGATTCATTCGACCCAGTGCATCGCCTTGGGGAGCACCTGTACTTTTTGTGAAGAAGAAAGATGGGTCTGTGCGCATGTGCATTGATTACTGCGAGCTGAACAAACTCACTTTAAAGAACATGTATCCACTCCCAAGAATCGACGATCTCTTTGATCAACTTAAGGGAGCAAAGGTCTTTTCGAAGATTGACCTCAGGTCCGGATACCATCAGCTCAAGATCCGTTCAACGGATATTCCTAAGACCGCCTTCAGAACAAGATATGGCCACTATGAGTTTGTAGTGATGCCTTTTGGATTGACAAATGCACCAGCAGTATTCATGGATCTGATGAATCGTGTGTTTCATCCATATCTAGATAATTTTGTCCTAGTCTTCATAGACGACATCCTTGTCTACTCGAAGAGTGAAGAGGAACATCGAGAACATCTGAGAACAGTCTTGAGAACCCTGCGAAAGGAGAGACTGTACGCTAAATTCAGCAAATGTGAATTTTGGTTGAAGGAAGTGATGTTTCTAGGACACATAGTATCCGTTGAAGGAATTAAAGTGGACCCAGCTAAGATACAAGCTGTGAAGGAGTGGGAAGCTCCTAAAACCCCGAACGAAGTTCGAAGTTTTCTTGGACTGGCAGGATATTATCGCAGATTTATTGAGGGATTTTCCAAAATTTCCAGACCAATGATGCAACTATTGAGGAAAGGAATTAAGTATACCTGGACTGAAGAGTGCGAAGCGAGTTTCCAACGCTTGAAAGAACTCTTAACCACTGCCCCAGTCTTGGCAGTACCAGAAGCAGATAAAGACTATGAGCTGTATACTGACGCCTCCAAGAATGGTCTAGGTTGTGTATTGATGCAAGAAGGCAAAGTGATTGCATATGCATCACGTCAATTGAGGACGCATGAATTAAACTACCCAACCCATGACCTAGAACTAGCAGCCATTGTGCATGCACTGAAGATTTGGAGACATCATCTCTATGGAGCTAGATGTGCGATCTTCACTGACCACAAGAGCCTCAAATATTTCTTTGAGCAAAAAGATCTGAATATGAGGCAAAGAAGATGGTTAGAACTAGTGAAGGACTATGACTTTATCATTAATTATCATCCAGGAAAAGCTAATTCAGTAGCTGATGCGTTGAGCAGAAAGTCTCCAGCTAAAGCTTGTGCTGTGATAACGCAAAAGGACGAATTGATCAAGGATTTTGGAAGGTTGAATCTTGAAGTAGTCACACCACCAGAGACGGTGAGTACGAGAACAACAGCCTTATTGGCAAGTCCTGATTTAAGGACAAGAATTGTGGAAGCACAAAGAAAAGATGGAGGTTTGGAGAAGATACGACTTCAGATTCGTGAGAAGAAAGTTGCAAACTTTCAAGAAGCTTCTGATAATGCCATAATGTACGACGGAAGATTGTGTGTGCCGAAGGTTGATGATTTGAAAGATGAAATCATGAGAGAAGCACACGAAACACCGTACACTGCCCACCCTGGAAGTATGAAGATGTATCAAGACTTGAAGTCTAAATTTTGGTGGGAAGGCATGAAGCGAGACATAGCCCTGTTTGTAGAACGATGTTTGGCATGTCAACAAGTAAAAGCATTGCATCAAAGGCCGTATGGAAAGTTACAGCCGCTTGATATTCCTGAATGGAAATGGGATGCAATAGCAATGGATTTTGTAACCGGTTTACCTAAGTCTCAAAGAGGAAACACTGCCATTTGGGTAATTGTGGACCGCTTAACTAAAAGTGCACATTTTCTGCCGATTCAGATTACGTATGGATCAGATAAGTTGGCCCAGCTCTATGTCAAAGAAATCATACGACTGCATGGAGTGCCAATGACGATCACATCTGACAGGGATGCGAAGTTCACTTCACGATTTTGGACTAGCTTACAGAAAGAGCTCGAAACTCGATTGAACTTCAGCACTGCTTTTCACCCTCAAACTGATGGTCAAACTGAGAGAACCATTCAAACCCTAGAGGATATGCTCAGAACAGTCGTTCTAGACCGAGGGGTGAAATGGGAAGCCATTCTACCATTGATCGAATTTGCATACAATAACAGCTTTCAAGCCACCATTGGAATGGCCCCATATGAAGCACTTTATGGAAGAAAGTGCAGATCTCCCTTGTATTGGGATGAAGTTGGAGAACGGAAGGTTTTAGGACCTGACTCAGTCGCTGAGATGATAGAAATCGTTCGACAGATCCGTGCTAGAATCAAAGAAGCTCAAGATCGATAGAAGTCTTACGCTGACAAAAGACGAACTGAGTTGACTTTTGAAGTCGGAGATAAAGTATTTTTGAAGATATCACCCTCTAAGGGAATTATTTATTTTGGAGCTAGAGGTAAGCTTAGACCTTGATATATTGGTCCTTACGAGATTCTAGAAAGAATTGGAGCCGTAACATATCGTTTGGCTTTGCCACCGAGTTTTGGGAATGTTCATAATGTCTTTCACGTGTCACAATTGCGGAAGTATATCTACGATCCAAGACACATTATTCAACAAGATGAAGTTTAGCTCCAGCCTGATTTAACTTACGAAGAAGGACCAGAGGCAATCATGGATTTCAAAAAGCAAGAGCTCCGCAACAAGAAGATCAACCTTGTCAAAGTTCTTTGGAAGCATCATGGCACTGAAGAAGCAACGTGGGAACTTGAAGATAAGATGAAGGAGAAGTATCCCGAGCTGTTCTCATAATTGCGAAATTTCGGGATGAAATTTTTTGTAGTGGGGGAGGATGTAACGCCCCTCGTAAATTTTAAATGTATTTATCGAATTTCCAAAAATTTATATTTCATCATCGAATTTAATTCGAAGCTATGCGATCGATTTGATTGGAAATTTATTATTTTGGACATTTATTTAATTTCCAATCCTATTTCAAGAAGAATAAATAAATATTAAATTAATAATTAATATCGATAATTTATTTGATGACCCGACATTTTCATATCGGGATAATATCGATCGATAAATATTCGCGGGTAGATGAAATATAACGGTCTATCGTGCAATGACGCGAAGAGATGTGGAGTTGATGTGAAGAGATGTTAAAGTGACCGATGTGACAAGCGAATGACAATCACTTTAACCTTTTTTACTTTCGATAATTCTGAAATTACCCTCGCCTCCCTTCTATAAATAGAAGGCTTATATCATAAGTTTTACTTTCACCATTTCTCTCAAAATTCTCTCCAAAGAAATTTTGGCGACTCTCCGGTGAGCTCCGGCGAAGCTCCGGCGAGGTGTTTCTTGAGGTAAACTATACATTTTTGGACTCCTCTTACCTCATTCTTTCCATTTCCAACACTCTTTCTTTCATTTCTCCATGTTAGAAGTTAAAATCGAGTTAAGAGAGTGTTGATCAAGCCCACAAAGCTCAACAAACGTCCTAGAGGTATAAATCGAACCTCCCTCTAGTTATTTTATCGATTTAAGCATGTTATGGTTTATGCCCTAGTTTATAAATGTCATGATCTAGGCTTGATATTGAGTTTATGAGTACGTATGCATGTTTAGCATGTTATATTATGAGCCTAGTGACGATATATCGACCTAGGAATCGATTTGTGTTGATTTTGGAGCATTTTTGGTATATTTGTCCAATATGGTAATATTGTGGTTAAATCTCGATTCCAACATGTTTTGATGGTTTAAATCATGTCTAGACTCGTTATACTTGTTAAAAAATCATTTGGTGTTGTTAGAAATCGATTGGAGGAGCCCGGAAAACCGTTTGAGCCAAAACAAGAATTTCCGCCGGAAGGCATGCAGCCTCTGTTTCGGTCGAAATGCCTATATCGGGTGAGATGGACTTCATCCCAGTCGAGACGGCCAATTCCCATTCATTTCGGTCGATATGTGTCTCATCTCGATCTATATGCTCATATCGATCGAGATGCACCTCATTTCGGTCGATGCATCCATCTCGGTTGAGATGCACTCCATATCGATCCAGACAAAGTGAAATTTCCCACATTTTGTTCTTTCTTCGACCGATTCGATTTATCTCTCATACCCTCCGATACCCTTCATACCAATCAACTCCAATGACATTTCCTTAAATTCTAAATCCTTCATTCAATTAATTCAAATCCAAATTTATTTCGTTTGATATTCCTTGTATCAATCAACGAAGAGATGTTATCTCTTATAACCTCTCCGAAAATCCATTCAGTTCAAATCAACTTGATTTGTTTGGCCGAACTCTTGTAACTCGAACGTCCTTGAAGCTTATTGTTAAATCAAACTTGTTAAACCTTAACTTTTGAAATCTTAATTGATCTTCATCTAAGATCAATAATCTCCTCGATTATTTCGTTGAAACAACTTGATTAGTTCTTATACTCTCAAGCAATGTACGATGATTCACAATGAAACTTCTTTCAATCTTAAACTCTTGAAAGTGCTTAGTCACTTGACGAAGTCATTTGTTTTGTTCAATTAAATTGAATTCGTGTTCCTTAAATTAATGCTCGATGTTGAACCACGAGCTATTGAAGTAACGTTTAACTATCTTGTTCGTCAAACTAAATTGCTAATGTCATTCTTACATATTGTTGGGAAATTTGGCTAAGTTTCCTTTCCCAAGTAGCTACTTGTTTAGATTCTAGTTTTGGTGTTTTGGTGGATCAAA
>JAPKLW010000674.1:5440-46066 GCA_026898455.1 Plectranthus barbatus
ACTGTAGCGTGCCCCAAAGTTGGGAAGGTCAGTTGGGGGCGTTACAGTAAGTATATTGTGTTTGGTTAGTTTATATAACATGCTCGCTAATAAGTATAAATCATGTGCTCGATTCATTAGTATATTATACTATGGTTCATCAAACTACATAACCACCCTTTTTTAAAATGCATAACTGCCAACTTAATTGTGGTCCATTATAATCAAATATCATGAAGATTTGTTTCACTTTTAACATAATATTCAAAAAAATTGAATAATATTAATCAGTCAAAATCTCGTAAATGATGATCATCTTTATGGTGTTAAATAAACCAAACTAAATGTATACTCGGAATTTGACTCGATTAAAGCTCAACAAATCAAATTTGAATTTCATCATATTAGACTCGTTAGCTAGTATTAATAAAAAATATAAAATAATTACGTACTTTAATAAAGTAATACTTTAATAATTAAGAGTATACTCGTGAAAAAAAACTGAATTTGAGCATAAATATGATTTTAATGTTAGAATAAATAACTTTTAAATTATCTCAAAATAAAATAAATATCTCAAATTTAGAAAATTTATTTAGACTCAACTGAATTCATAAACTTCAGAGTATTCAATAAAAAAAACTGAAAACTTGACTCGATATTATATTATATGAGTTGAATTCATATATACATGTGATTGTAATTGTGAGTTTGATGTAATATCTTGAAAACAAAGATTATTTTTGAAGAGTCATGCATATCTTGAAAGTGAACGCATAAAATTTCTATTTCTGATTTTTACTAAATTATTAAATTTATAATAAAATGTTATAACCGAAATAATCGATAATCAAATAAGAATTCTAGTTCGATTATTTCAGTAGTTCAGTTCGGTTCGATTATTTCCAAAATTAATTCGATTATTTCCTCTCAAAACTAACCTATATATCAACATAATTATAATCTTAATTAGTCATCAACTAAGTGCTACTGATAATTATCACGTAATAATAAGATTCTCAGAGGCAATAGTCAGGGGTGGAGCCAGACTTTAAGCTCCGTGAGAGCTTAATCACAATTCGTTGAATCGAGCCCAAGGCTGACTTCGCTTGTGGCAATAATTAATCTCAAGGTTGTGACAAATGTGGAGTGAATATTATAGAACTTTGGTGGTCCTATTTTTATCATCTATACTATTATAATATTAATCAATTATATATAGTTGTCGAATTCAAATTAATGTATGATTAGGAAAGAAACGAGAGATGAGGTATCCAACAGTAATATAATATATATAGGTAGACACCAACCAAAGAAAGTCTACCTTTTTTGCCTTCATTTATTTAAGATAAAGTAATCCACACTACATATATAAAATATTAATCTATCAATTTATTTACTTTACTACTGCCCAAAATATACACCCCTACGAGATTTGCAATTTTTTGTTTATATATATATATTATGTATATATTTTTTGAAAATAAATAAAATTATAAAGTATAAAACCCCACGAAAATTGAGATTGAGCTTTCATGAAGTTCGAGTTTTACTTTCGCCGCTATGTATAAAACTAGGTTTTCTCTATTAATTCATTCTTATAAACTATTGTTCTAATTTGGTATATAAATTTAGGATTTGTAAAATGGTAATTATATTTTCCAGCAAAATAATTATTGGTTAAATAGAGATACTTTTTAATTTCAACTGTCCAAATCTTTGAAATTAATGATTTTAGATTATTTTTTACACATTACTAACCCCTCCTTCCCACCATATTAATTATTTTTTCGTTTTTGGTTTGTCCAGTCATATTAATCCTATTTCTTAAAATGGAAAATTAATCTCATATAAAATCTCATTCGTTCCACTTTTCATATTCCACTATTATAATCATCAATCATTACTTAATATTTTTATAATTTAATTTATTATAGTTTAGATAAATTTTATAAGTTCAACAGTAGCGAATGCATGTTGATATATTTAAGCCTAGCAAAAAGCGTATGATGTATTTTATAAACACATTTGCTAGACTTAAATACGTTTCTGATCGTAATTCCTTGTGCACAAACAAACATTCCGTTCAAAATGCAGAATATCTCATTGCCTCGCACAAAATACCGTCTCATATAAATATTTGCCAATTAGAACTTAATTATAATTTATGCATGAGAAAAAATACACATATAAAATTTACCAGAATATTAAGCTTTCCATCAAACTCAGAAGAAACTTTGTTGATGAGCTCTTCTCTCTCTACTCTTGAAGACAAATCGCAGGCTGAGCCCTTCACCTTAAACCCTTTCGCCTCCCACTCTCTCACTCTCTCTCTCACTTCCAACTCGTTTCTTGAACAAGTATAAATCGTGGCTCCAAACCCTGCAAGCTCTTCAACAATGGCGTATCTGCACACAAACACACACAAAAGGATATTTCCACTTACAAATATAGTTCACATATACTTGCATGCAGGGGTGAGCAAGAAACTGAAAAACGAACAAACCCGATTCCTTTGGTACCACCGGTGACGAGGGCTGTGAATCCTTCGAGACTCCATCGTTTTTGCTTGTTGCAGCTTTGCTCTTCAGATGCCATGGTTTTTTTTTTTTTTTTTTTTTTTTTTTTTTGAAAATGAAATTCGGATTTTAACAACTTGGGTTTGTTTGCTTGGCTTTATGGGTAGCAAAAGGCGCAAGAATTAGGTGTGAGCAATTAAGGAAAAGTGGAGCTCATACTTATTAATTTTTGGAGCATAGTAGGGTGTAACAAAGCTGTCTTAGTTGGCCAAACTTATATTTATTTGTATTTGTTTTATACATGGCAAAAATTTGTATGAGATGAATTGGCCATTTTTTATTTTTTTTATTTGTGAAACAGAAAAACTTATTCATATATATCAATTGAGTTTTTCAGCAAATGATGTATTTCGATTTAGTAAATGATGCATGTAGTCTTTATTCGGTAAATGCTATATTTTTATTCAGTAAATGGTATACATAATTTATCTTTAGTAAATGATGTATTTAGTCTTTGTTCGGTAAATACTGTATTTTTATTTGACAAAAATTGTATAAAAATCCTTTTATAATATGAATCTTATGAAATCCTGTCTCACACAGTTTTTATGAAATACCTTCTCTCACAAGACAAATCATTTGTTTAACGGCAAAAACTTGTATGTGGCGGACTTTAAAAAAAATGAGACGATCTAAATCTTTTAATATATGCCAATTGAATTTTTAAGTTAAAAATGTTTAACTTAAAAATTCAATTGGCATATATTAAAAGATTTAGATCGTCTCATTTTTTTTAAGTCCGCCTCATACAAGTTTTAGTCTTTATACAATAAATATTGTATTTTTATTTTAAATTAAAGAATTATGTAATAATAATAAGGGTTCGGATAAAACCTAATTGAACCATATCTGAAGCTGCAATTTGGTTCGGGTTCAATTCAGTTTGAGTACTTTTGAGCCGTCAAGTCGGGTTGATTTTTAAAGATTTTGGATTAACGATTTGGACAGTTCGATTTATGGTTTGGTTCAAACTCGCAGTATATACTCCCAAACCTCATTTAAGATGACTAAAACAAACCTGGCTAAAAAACATTACATTAATTAATTTATAAAATCAAATGAAAAGTTGTACAAACCAACAATGCAATAACATTAAAAAAAAAAATTTGCAAGGTGAAAATTAAGAAAAATAGAAAGGTTATCAAATGCTCAGGCATAGTCTAATTTATAAAAAAAAATAGTTTAAACACGATTCAGAATTCGAAAGATAATTTCTCACAGTAGTGTTGGTTGTTGCACCATGCAAGTAAGCTAAAGAAATGGCTGAGGAAGCATGAGAATCTCACCATCTCACCAAACAGATATTGTTTGAGTTTTCCTCACCCATTCCATCATCTCACAAATCTTCTTAACCCTACTATACTCCATTATATTATTTGGCTTTTTTGGTAGCAAAGGTCACAAGAGTTGGGTGGGAGCAATCAAACAAAATTTGAGCTCATACTTAGGGGCGAATGTAGACCTCGGGTATTAGGGGCTCGACCTTGATTTTGTAGGGTCGATACTTTATAAATCGAAATGCCATGGGACGGTCGACCCTATTAAACTCTGCATAGTGCCGCCCCTGCTCATTATTATTAACTTTGGAGCATAGTAGGTTTCTACCAAAGTTGTCTTAATTAGTTCTTTTAGGAGTATTATCAATTAATTGATAATCTGAATAATAATTTAGTTATCAGTTCAAAATCCGAAAGATGAATTATGACCAATTCAAAACATTAAAGATTCAAAAAATTCTCAATGGTTTGAGAATTTAGATTTCTTTAGGTTCTGAATTGAAATTTTATATTTCAGATTTTGTATCAATAATTAAATGATGAATTCATGACAAAATATAGAGGTATTTGTTTGTGTTAGGTGGCTTCAATTCATTGATATACTTTGGCCATACTTCTATTTAACATCATGTTTTTTAAAAAAAAAATAATAATATTTGGAAGTTCGGTCTCATTTGGTTTGCTAGTTACAATTACTTTAATATTTTTTCAAAAAATGTGTATGAAATGAATAATATTTATTTTACACATATAATGTATAAGAACTAGAAATCGATATGAAACCAATAATATGATTTCTTTAATGAAGGATGATTGAGGAAGCTTAAGCAATATTTAAAATACAATACTATAATAAAGCAATCCCACATATTCATCTAATCTCTTCATTTAGTAGTGTAACATTATTTACACTAGATAATTAATTACATCTTAGATGGGAATCACTTTTTTTTTTCAATTCATCGTAGAAGTAAGTTGAAGGGCTCGATTGCAAATATCTAGAGTCTGGGGTCCAATTTGCTATTTCTTCATATTTCGAAGGGGTTTTTTAAAAAATATTACATTTAAGAAAGATGCAAATTTGGAAACATGGTTTAAACATCAGCAGCAAAGTGATGCCCCTATAATTCAGTTATGGGCTTTCAACTAAATGAAAACGGGCTTGGGCCATGATTTTTTTTTAATTTAATAATTGCTGAGTTTTTTTGAAATAATAATTCTGCAATCAAATTTGAATAATTGTTATTTTCGAGTATTATCGATTCGATCTAAAAAATAGTTAAATTATTGATTCAAAATCTTATACTCCCTCCGTCCCAGGACAGTCGCAACGTTTTCCTTTTTGGTTCGTCCCAAAATACTTGCAACGTTTCCTTTTTTGGAAAGTTTTTTTATTAATTAATTATCCACTAAACCTACTCTACTCTTACTCCACTATCTCTCTAATCATTAACCTACTAATCTAACCCCACTAACTTCTCTAATCACTTTTTCTTAACCTCCGTGCCGGGTCAAACGTCTCAAGAGACCCGGGACGGAGGGAGTATTAAAATTCTAAGGATGACATTACAACAATAATATTTTTAAATCTTTACATCTAATGAATTTTTACATTATTTTGTATTTTCTTGAGAATAGCAATTATTGGGAGCATGCCCCAGCGGTTCAAATTCAATTGATACCTCGAAAGTTCAATCAGCCCAAAGACCAAAGTTCATGAAATCAACTAGTGGCCGGGCAAGATAAATCGATTAAGTCACGAGGTCGCTACCACCCCTAATTCGTGGTCACCACCGACCACAAAACATGCTCACTATCGAGGAGGCAAGAAAACAATTAAAGGGACCTGGCGGTGCATGTAACTCCCCGACCCTAGGGCCCGAACGAGCTCACCTGAGAACGGCCACGTTACCCACCAATAATTTGAACCGGTTTCCAGACTGACGGTTGACCTCACTAACCAACACAAGTCCTTCCCAGCGTGCTTTGTCCTCACTCACACGCACCTTGAGAAACTACCCAGGGGGTCACCCATTTTTGTTATATCTCAGGTCAAGCACGCTTAACTTGGGGGTTTTCCTAAAATGAGTGCCGCAAAAGATGATGCACCATGTTGGTATGAGTAGCTCAATCAAATCCTTTAAGCACTTTCATTCTTGCATAGTCAGAACTCAGAATCCCTCTTATTCCGGTATGGCTCCATTCGTTCATGTCACCCTCCACACACGGGAGCCGCTCATTCTCCGTGCTTCTCATGCATCGGTGATCACTCCTTGCTCCGGCGTCGGGTCATCACATGTCCACCAGCTTCCGCTGGTTCGTCCTTGAACCACACCGTACTGGGAGAGGTTCGACTCTGATGTCATTTGTAATGCCCCGACCCCAGGGCCCGAACGAGCTCGCATGAGGACGGCCACGTTACCCACCAATGGTCTGGACCGGCTTTCAGACTGACGGATGATCCCACAAACCAACACAAGTCCTTCCCAATGTGCTTTGTCCTCACTCACACACACCCTGAGAAACTTCCCAGGGGGTCACCCATCTTAATTATACCCCAGGTTAAACACGCTTAATTTTGGGGTTTTCCTAGAATGAGTGCCGGAAAAGATGATGCACCATATTGGTATGAGTAGCTAAATCAAATCCTTTAAGCACTTTCATTCTTGCATAGCCATAATTCCTCTCATTCCGGTGTGGCTCCATTCATTCATGTCACCTTTCACACACCTATCAGAAGTCTTACGGGAGCTGCTCATTGTCCGTGCTTCTCATGCACCGGCGATCACTCCTTGCTCCCGGCGTTGGGTCGTCACAATGCAAAATAGTTGTTAGCCCTAACCAACACCGAGAATCCCGAACAGTTCCAAAAAACTCGGTGATCACGAGCTCGTCGGCGGCTAGGGTTTAATCTAGGGTTTTCTTTTATTTTTCCAACCATAAATAGGGGTGAAGTACCCATTTTATGTATGTTTTTTCCTGCCCCCGAACTATACTGAAACTCTGTTGAAATATGTACGGAATTGCTATTACGCATTGTTTTCGGCCTCTTTACCCACGACTTCCACCTTATTTCTTGTTTGCATTTCGTTTACAGTATTTTTACGTCTTTCGTTCGATCTTTATTATTGTCATTATCGTCATTACTATTGTTTTTTTGTCGTATTACTTGTTCTATCCAAGAGTTTCATTTGGTCTGATAAATCGAACATCAACACCAATTATTAATGAAAAACCTGTGTTGGACTTTTGCAATTTTGCTAATTTTGTGTCATAGACCCAGAAACCAAGGACTACGAGGCTAGGCGACGGGTTGGCGGTGTTGAGGGAAAGGGTGTGCTCCCCGCAGTTGATGGAAGTAACATGTTAAGGCATTTGGGATCGAGCAGACAGGAGGTGAAGAATTCTAAGGGTTGAATTGCTGATAATTTAAGTTAGATGGAAAGTGGGCTTTTGTTGGGTTGGGAGTTTATGGACTAGATTAAATAATTTGGGTGTTGAGATATCAAACCCATTTCTAGTTATTTGGTTTTGGCCCATGTGTTTGGCCTATTATATTTCCCCCTAAATATGTGCTCGATACACATTTTATGCAAGAAATATTTTACCCTAAACTTTTCTCTCTTTCTAACTCCTTATTCACTTATCTTTCTATTCAAGTAATTACAGGAAAAATCATAAAAAAATAGCTACAAGTATTACAAGGTGGTAACATTTGGTATTCAGATCCACGTTCCTTGGATTGTGGGGATGGCTGAGGGCACACGTTTCAAAGATCTAATGGCAAAGTTCGAGGCTGATACTGCTAAGAGGGAATCAGCCGAACTCAACCTGCAAGAGCAAATTTCAGAAATTAACGGTAAATTTGATAAGATTCAGCTTGCTTTAGCAGCATTGAGTGATAGTAAGAACAAGAATACTAATGAAGATAGCTCTATTTTGGGAAATTATAATGATATGCATAGGCAGGATAAGGTTGGTTCTTCTCAAGGAAACAATTTAAATAAAAACAAGAATGGAAGTGATATTTTGCATAATATGCATGTGCACACACCTCATCCTAGGGTTGAATTTCCACAGTTTGATGGGGCTAACCCTAGGGCATGGATGGTGAAATGTGGGAATTACTTTCGTATGGTGGCAGTTCCTGAGGAACAAAAGGTATCATTAGTTTCCATGTATTTTGAAGGGAAGGCTGCTAGTTGGTACACCACTGTGAGTGATAGGTGTGCCAGTTATACTTGGAAACAATTTATTGACTTGGTATCTGCTAGATTCTCTACACTAAGGAAGACACAAATAGTAGATGATTTTAAGCAACTACAATTGGGAAACAACTACCAGGAATATGTAGATAAGTTTGAAGAACTTAGAGATTGTATGAAGTGCATTTATGGGGAGGCATATCCTGAAGATTACTACATTTCTAATTTTACTAGTGGATTAACGGCCGATCTAAAATCTGCTGTCAAGATGATGAAGCCCACAACTCTAGAAGATGCTGTTGAGTTGGGCAGAGAGCAATTGAACACCATTGAAGCTATTACAAGAAAGATAAAAGGGGGAAACAAGCTACCTGGGGGAAGTGGGAATAGCAGTTATAGATCTTCTCCATCCGTTGCGACTTACACACCTGCAAAAGGAAACCAAAACATCAGACCACAAGTCAAATTGCTAACCTCTTCAGAGATGGCAGCTAGAAGAGAGAAAGGATTGTGCTACAACTGTGATGACAAATTCACACCCGGTCACAAGTGTAGCCAAAGAGCATACCTCATTATGTCTGAGGAAGAGGAATCATGCTATATGATGACTCCTGGAGGTGAAGAGTCTAGTGAAGAACCTGCAGAGGAAGTAGAAGTGTCATTAAATGCTCTTAATGGCAAGGATGGGGTTGCCACTATGAGGTTTGAAGGCAATTATGGAAAGAGCACACTCAATATTTTGATTGATACAGGAAGTAACCTCAGCTTCTTAAGGGAGGCTACAGCTAAGGAGTTGGGTTTACCATTAGAAATAGCAAGAACTCTGGCGGTCAAGGTAGCAAATGGGGAACCGATGATCAGTTCAAAGGTGATAAACAATTTCACTTGGATGATGCAGGGGCAGAGGTGTGAACATTCATTAAGAATATTGCAGACAGTAGGTTGTGACATCATCCTGGGTTGTGACTGGATTAAAGTTAATGGTCCAGTCAAGTTCAACTACGACCACATGACCATTACTGCTAAAATAGAGGGAAAGAAGGTTAAGTTGCAGGCTCTGACTTCAGCTGCCATATGTCGGTTTATCTCACACCAATCTTTACACAAACTGCTAAACTCAAGCGATTCTATGGGGGTGGATGAACTATTCTTAGCTTCAGGTCAAAAGATGGACAATGCAGATAATCCAGCCCTTGAAGAGCTCCTTATTTCATATAAGGATGTTTTTCAAGAACCTAAAGGGCTGCCTCCAGCCAGGGGTGTAGAACACCAGATTTTGCTTAAACCAGACAGCATTCCAAAGCACCACTACCCCTACAGAATGACACATGATCAAAAGGATGAAGTGGAGAAAATTGTTCAAGAATTGTTGGACAGTGGTGTAATACAACCGAGTAAAAGCCCTTTTTCATCACCAATTTTACTTGTGAAGAAAAAGGACGGTACCTGGAGGATGTGTGTAGATTACAGGTACCTGAATGACCTTACAATTAAGCACGATTTTCCGATTCCAGTGGTGGATGAGTTGCTTGATGAATTGAATGGGGCAAAATTCTTTTCTAAAATTGATTTGAGGTCAGGGTATTTCCAAATACTCATGCAACCTGAGCATAGATATCTGACAGCGTTCAAAACTCATCAAGGACACTATGAGTTCCTCGTAATGCCCTTCGGGCTGTGTAACGCACCTGCTACGTTTCAGTCACTAATGAACAAGGTGTTTAAAGAGTGTTTGAGGAAGCATGTCTTGGTTTTCTTTGATGACATACTGATATACAGCAGGACCTGGACAGATCATGTAAAGCATCTGACTAATGTTCTACAATTGTTAAGAGAGAACTCATTGTTTGCTAAGAAATCTAAGTGTCAATTTGGGCAGACACATATAGAGTACCTGGGGCATATCATATCGAGTGAGGGGGTTGCAGCTGACCCCAGCAAGATAGAGGCTATGGTGAATTGGAGGGTTCCCAAGACGGTGAGGGAGTTAAGAGGATTTTTGGGCCTCACTGGGTATTATAGGAAGTTTGTTAAAGGTTATGGGAAGATTAGCCAACCCCTAACAAACCTCCTAAAAAAAGGACAATTTCATCGGGGAAATGATGCTGATCAAGCTTTTCTAGAGCTTAAGGAAGCTATGAGTTCCACTCCAGTTCTTGCCCTACCTGATTTTACACAACCATTCGTGCTGGAAACTGATGCCTGCGGGTATGGGGTAGGGGCAGTTTTGATGCAAAAAGGAAGACCCATTGCTTACATAAGCAAAGCTTTAAGTGTCAAGAACCAAGGGTTATCCATATATGAAAAAGAGTTTTTAGCTGTGCTAATGGCAGTGCAAAAGTGGAGAAATTATTTGATGGGACATAAGTTTATCATTAAGACAGATCAAGAAGCACTGAAACATCTTTTGGATCAGAGAGTGGTTTCCCCTCTTCAACAGAAGGGAATCTCCAAACTATTGGGACTCAATTATGAAATTCAATACAAGAAGGGAGTGGAAAACAGGGTGGCTGATGCATTGTCAAGAGTAATTAATCCTAATGATGAATGCTTAGCAATGACTACCTTAGTACCAGAGTGGATTCAACTAGTTAAGAGAAGTTATGAGGGGGATGAATGGATTGCTGATATTTTTGCTAGAAAGAGAGAGCACGAGTCCACATTACCATTGTTCCAATTAAATGGTAACATGATCAGATACAAGGGAAGGATAGTGGTAGGAGAAAGTGGAGGCTGCAGAGAGTACCTTGTTAAAGAATTACACTCCACGCCAGTTGGAGGGCATTCTGGGGTTCAAGCTACATATATGCGGTTGAAATCATCCTTCTTCTGGCCCAACATGAAGGACAACATAAAAACAGTAGTTGAGCAGTGTGAAATATGTGCAAGGAATAAACCTAACCTCAACCCATACCCAGATTTACTTCAGCCCCTATCAATCCCTGACCAACCGTGGTCCTATTTTACTATGGACTTTATTGAAGGATTGCCAAAGTCCTGTGGGAAAGATTCTATTTTAGTGGTGGTGGATAGATTAACCAAATTCAGTCATTTTATACCTCTAACCCACCCTTTCACTGCTCAAGCTATAGCGAAGGAATTTTTGGATGTTGTATATAAATCACATGGTCTGCCTATGAATATTGTGACAGATCGTGATAAGGTTTTTACAGGGCATTTTTGGAAGGAGTTGTTTAGGCTGTTGGGAGTTACATTAAGCTATTCAACATCTTATCACCCGCAATCGGATGGGCAGACTGAAAGAGTGAACCAGAGCCTAGAAACATACCTGCGATGTCTGACATCAGATTCTCCTAATCAATGGAGGCGTTGGCTGGCTCTCGCTGAATACTGGTACAATACCAGTTACCACACAGCCTTAAAGATGACACCTTTTCAAGCTCTGTATGGGTATCCTCCGCTTCACATTCCAGCTGCTAGATTACTGAATACAGAAGAGACAGAAGTCAAAGATTTTTTGCTGGATAGACAGGCTATTCTTAAGGTGATTAAGGAAAATCTGGCGAAGGCCCAAAATCGGATGAAAGTTCAAGCCGATAAACATAGATCAGAAAAGGAATTTGCAGTAGGGAATGAAGTTTACCTTAAATTGCAGCCGTATCGACAGAGTTCTCTGTCTCTACGAAAGAACCTAAAGCTTGCTTCACGCTACTTCGGGCCTTATAAGATCCTGCAGCGAGTTGGACCGGTGGCTTACAAGCTAGATCTGCCCCCGGAGTCAAAATTGCACCCAGTTTTCCATGTCTCACTGCTGAAGAAAGCTGTCAAAGGAGCAGATACCATAGTTAGCAAGGTGCCAGAGACCGATAAAGATGGGATTTTTAATCTTACTCCTATCAGTATAGATGGGAAAAGAGTAATAATAAGGAAAAACTTACCAGTGGAGCAGATTTTGGTCGTTTGGGGACCAGGGGCTGAGCATTTGGAATCGTGGGAAGACACAAAGTTTATGCGGCGATCTTACCCTTCGTCATTTCCTTGGGGACAAGGAACTCTTCCTGGGAGGGGTAATGTCATAGACCCAGAAACCAAGGACTCCGAGGCTAGGCGACGGGTTGGCGGTGTTGAGGGAAAGGGTGTGCTCGCCGCAGTTGATGGAAGTAACATGTTAAGGCATTTGGGGTCGAGCAGACAGGAGGTGAAGAATTCTAAGGGTTGAATTGCTGATAATTTAAGTTAGATGGAAAGTGGGCTTTTGTTGGGTTGGGAGTTTATGGACTAGATTAAATAATTTGGGTGTTGAGATATCAAACCCATTTCTAGTTATTTGGTTTTGGCCCATGTGTTTGGCCTATTATATTTCCCCCTAAATATGTGCTCGATACACATTTTATGCAAGAAATATTTTACCCTAAACTTTTCTCTCTTTCTAACTCCTTATTCACTTATCTTTCTATTCAAGTAATTACAGGAAAAATCATAAAAAAATAGCTACAAGTATTACAAGGTGGTAACATTTTGGAAAAAAAAATTGTTTAGTTCAAATGAAAGTCATTGAAAACAATATATATATTTTTTTAATGAAAGTCAAATGCTCGATTTTAATTTCTAGTTCATGATACACATTGATATACACAAAATAAAATCAATATAAGCACACTCAATAACTCAAAAAATAAGAAATAAAAAAGTATAAATCCGATCTTGCCATAAATCAAGTCTTATGAAATATTATTAAGTTACATAGAAGGAAAAACAAACTTAGCATATATTAATTAATATGAACTCCATAATCAGTAGTATCCTGCTGTATAGCCTCCATCAACATAAATAATCTGGCCAGTAATGTAAGAAGCAACAGGGAGGCACAGAAACGCCACCAGCGGCGACACCTCATCAGTTTCCGCAATTCGCCTCACGTGCGTTCGTACCATCAACGTTTCGATCTGCTGAAGAATCGCCGGCTCAATTTCCTCCTAAATCAACAAAACTCAGAGTTCTAATTAATAATTAAACTTAAACTCGTACAAATAATATTTTAACAAAGAATATATCATTATCTACTTAATATATTAAAGGAAAGAACTTCTCAAATATTAGAATTTAATTACTTTCCCTCCCTAAAAATATCACATCAAATTTTTTAATTCTTCTACTATATTTTTAAATTATAACACATATAAATGTAGAACAAAAAATAATAGTTTAAACAAAATCATATTTGTGCCGGTTTTTATTTAAAATTTTAATTTTAACTAATTTATTTTATTTATTTTTTTTATATAATACAAGTTTAATATTTTATGGACTAGTTTTAAAAATTAAACGTTTATGTTTGTAATTTTTGTGTTTGATCTATTTTATTTATATTTAATAAATCCATCTATATAGCTAGATATAAAGATAGAAAGTAGTTAATATTATAATTATATTAATAAACAAAAATTATTTATATTTTTTGAATAATTAAAAAAAATATAATTTATATTTTACTAATTTTATCTTAATATTATAAAATATGATATTAAATATTTAGTAATCAGTACAACATACGAGTGGTGTAAAACTAATTAATACATAAACATGCATACCCGCTTTAGGATGTTAGTCCGAACACCATATGGCGCCACGGTGTTGACGCGGATATTGTCCTTGCCCCACTCACATGCCAAATTCTTGGTGAGTTGATTTATTGCACCTGAGTTATTCTACGTGAGACGGTCTCATACGAGCAGTGGCGGATCCAGAAATATAAAATTAAAGGTATATTATATAAATAAAATAAAATTGGAATACATTATTAGAAAAATATATAAATAATTTGTATGCTACATCCGCCTCTGCATACGAGTTATAATAATCGTTGTCGTAAGTACCTTTAGAAGCAGCATAAGCGCTAAGAGCAGGGAGGGCGACGCCGCCGGCAACGGAAGAAATGAAGACGATATTTCCGGAGCCGGAAGCTTTGAGAAGAGGATAGGCCAGTTGGGAGAGATGATAAGGGGACTCTAAGTTGGTCGACATAATACGATCGTAGTCGTCAGCAGTGTGATCACATGCATGCTTCAGTAAGGTTGTTGCAGCATTGTTTATCTATAGATCACGTAAGAATGAGATTTATGATGAGAAATGCGAATAAATCTCGTACATACATTTTAGTCAGGTTTTATATGCATTTTATCCATTTTCGTAAAATAAATAAAATTGTGCATAAAATGCATATACGGTAGCGATATAATGCATAGTTTTTTATATAATGCATATATGGTAGTTATATAATGCATATAATATTAGTTAAAATGAAAGGTAATATCTAATTATCCTATAATGCATATAAATTACATTAAAATGACACGAAATTTATTAACTCTTAAGCGTTGGATCAATATTTACAAGGCTGAGATTTATTCTTATTTCTCATCATAAAATATATTCCCATGTGATCCAACCCCTAATATTCATATATATTTATTTAGGTAAATAAGGCCAGAATTCTTACAATCTCATTATCTTATAATGTATATACACTTTGTTTGATATATACTATAATTATAATCTTAATTAATCATCAACTAACTACTATTTATAATCACGAAATAATAAGATTCTCAGATGCAATAATTAATCTCAAGGTCGTGACAAATGTGGAGTGAATATTACAGAACTTTGGTGGTCCTATTTTTATCATCTACACTATTATAATATTAATTAATTTTATATAATTGTCGAAATCAAATTAATGTTTGATTGGGAAAGAAACAAGGGATGAGGTATAATAAATATAGGTAGACACCAACCAATGAAGTCACCTTTTTTGTCTTCACTTGTTTAAGATATACTAATTTACACTAAATAAATATTAATATTCTACCAATGTATATGATTTTGGAAAATATATATACAATTATAAAATACTAATACCACAAAATTGAGATCGAGCTCCCACAAACTCGAATTTAACGTCTATGATTCGAATTTGGTATATAAGTTTAGGTCTAGTAAAAAAAAAAAAGTAATTATAAGTTCCAGCAAAATAATTATTGAGATATATACTTTTTAATTTCAACCGGCCAAATCTTTGAAATTAATGATTTTAGATTAATTTTTACATATTTACTAGTTTTTTTCAATGTAACATATTCGCATGTATATTTTGCAGTGTAAAATGAGACACTCCATCTATTTTTCATATTCCCTTATTATAATTATCGAGTTTTATTTAATGTATTTTTATAATTTTAATTTATTTTAGTTTACATTAATGTTATAAGTTCAATAAGAGGGAACATCTGGGGTATATAATATTCTTTAGTAATTAATCTTCAATTTTAACTAAAATTTGAATATTAAAATTAATTGATTTATAATTATAATTTA
Organism: Plectranthus barbatus; assembly: GCA_026898455.1. Classification (NCBI taxonomy): domain Eukaryota; kingdom Viridiplantae; phylum Streptophyta; class Magnoliopsida; order Lamiales; family Lamiaceae; genus Plectranthus; species Plectranthus barbatus. The sequence continues at coordinate 20,819 of JAPKLW010000674.1, forward strand.
TATTTAAGTTTTGTTTTCTTTATAACAAATATTAAAATCAACACAAAAGAGAAAATTATAATGAAACGTAGGATGTGATATGTGTGTATGTTTTTTTAAGTTGACTTTTAATTAGTCAATATTAATTAAATGAAGCTTATTATTGATGAGTTAATGCAACACTTACAACACATAACCTTCTTAATCAAATAACTAAACCCATCCATTTTTTAAAGGTGAGTCTAATTCTCCTATTCTTTGTGTGAGACATTAGACCGGATTTCGAATGGAATTTCAGTTCATATTCAGAGAATTTCGTTTGAAATCCATAATCCGATCGAAATGAATATTATATATGCATATTCTGAATATTGGAACACAAAATATTAATGTATTTAAGCCTAATAAATGATATATATATATATATATGTTGTATTTTATAAATACATCATTTTGTCCCGATCGGAATTCTCTGTGCACAAACAAACATTCCGTTCAGAATGCAGGATGTCTCACCATCTCGCACAAAAATACGATCTCATACAAATTCTTATCTTTTTAAAATTTAATAATTTATGCATGAGAAGCAAAAATATAAAATTTACCAGAATATTAAGCTTTCCATCAAACTCAGAAGAAACTTTGTTGATGAGCTCTTCTCTCTCTACTCTTGAAGACAAATCGCAGGCTGAGCCCTTCACCTTAAACCCTTTCGCCTCCCACTCTCTCACTCTCTCTCTCACTTCCAACTCGTTTCTTGAACAAGTATAAATCGTGGCTCCAAACCCTGCAAGCTCTTCAACAATGGCGTATCTACACACAAAATGAGATTTCCACTTACAAATATAGTTCACATGCATATACTTGCATGCAGCAGGGGTGAGCAAGAAACTGAAAAACGAACAAACCCGATTCCTTTGGTACCACCGGTGACGAGTGCTGTGAATCCTTCGAGACTCCATCGTTTTTGCTTGTTGCTGCTCTGCTCTTCAGATGCCATGGTTTTTTCTTTCTTTCTTTCTTTTTTTTTTTTTTGTAAATCTTGGTTTGTTTGCTTGGATTTTTGGGTAGCAAAGGGCGCAAGAGTTGAGTGTGAACAATCATAGAAAAGTTGGGCCAGTACTTATTAACTTTAGAGCATAGTAGGGGTCCGTGTCCATAAAATTTTCGTGAGCGGGGCTGGAAATTTTAATTTTTTTTTCGCCTTTAACTTATACTTCAATCTTTTTATATTATATTTTTCCTTATTTTCATTCAATTTTTTTGTTCACAAGAGGATTATACTACAAAATATCGGATCATGATACTATAAAAACGAAAAAAGTTTCGGACTGGGGGAGCCCCCTAACCCTCATGTAGATCTGCCACTAGTAGGGTTTGTACCACAACTATCTTAGTTGGCAAAACTTATATGAGATGGACTCATAGGGTTAAGCTTTATTCAGTAAATGTTGTATTTTTATATAATAAATTATATATATATATAGTTTTTTTCAATAAATAAAGTATTTAATTTTTATTCAGTAATAAAATATTTTTATTCAATAAATAATGTAAAATAAATATTTCTATAATATGAATCTTGTGAAATCTGTCTCACACAATTTTTACTAGAAACAGTTTCTCACAAGACAAATCTTTTGTTTTGTGGCAAAGATTTGTATGAGATGTGCTCATAAATTTTTTTAAAAGAGATGGATCTACAACTTTCCATATATTTCAATTGAATTTTTCAGAAAACAATATATTTTTATACTATAAATAATATATTTAGACTTTATATAATAAATGCTGTATTTTTTTATTTTTTTTTGAGTCGCCAATTAGGGTTGATTTTTAAAAATCTTGAATTGAGTGGACAATTTGATTTTGGGTTTGTCCCAACTGGCAGTATACACACCACAAAAACGTGGCCCAAAACATTACATTAATTAATAAAGTCAAATGAAACGTCACACATACCGACAACATGATAACATTAGAACATGGTAAATATTAAGAAAAAAAAATACTTCCTCCGTCCCATTTATTTTTTGGCACAATTATCAATATTTATGAGTATAGTGAAATAAATATTTTATTGGTGTGAGGAAATTTTTTCCATTTTAAGAAATGAGACTAATTCCGCGGAACAGACGAAAATGAGACTAATGCCAAGAAACGGAGGAAGTATTTAGGATTAAGGATTAAAAGATGATATCTTCACAAAAGCATGAAAATCCTACCATCTCATCAAACAGACACTGTTTGAGTTTTCCTTGCCCGCTCTATCGTTTCACTAATTTTCTTAGATTATTCTCGTTAGTGATCGGTCGATATATAATCAATTAATAAAATATTTATTTTTCAACCATTTATTATACAAATCTATAACTTAATATTATTTAAATCCTTATCAGCCACCAAACCTAACATTTTATTTAGAATATTAAGTTTTCTTTCACTTTCAATAAAATATAAATAATTTGAAAGTATTTTAAATTTTTAATTATAATAAATGAATTATTTATACTAAGAATTTATAATTTTATTTAACAAATAAAAATTATGGTAATTTAATAGAAAAAAAATAATTTAGAGTAAAATACATGCTTTATATTACATGGATCCAATCATTAGATACTATATTTTTATGAATTTTACGAGAAATGGTTCGTTGTTATTTGATTTGTGAGTAATATTACTAAATTTCATTAGTTATGCTTATTTATAATATTAAGAGAAAGAATAATAAAATTATATGCACTAAATATTGGATATTCTGTAATAGTTCTAAAAAAATGACTTAATAAATGATTGTCTTATATAAATTTGGATCAATAATCAATTATATGTAATTACAATTGAGAAAAGAACTTTTGATCAAAACTTGACGATAGATCAATATAAATATTTCAAGAAAATATAAAAATAATATATAATAAAGATCTAGAATTATAGAATATCCCCATAAACTTCAAATAATTGTTTGAAGCATATCCGTTGAAAAATCATTTAAAGTTAAATATTAGAGTTTAGCAAATGAATTGGATATGTTTTGATCAAGCATGATTCATTATCCATTGCAATAAATGCAAATATGTGATATGCAGAGATTCTTGCTAAATCATGTGACTCAACCTAATTTTCCAGAAGCTAATAAATGCATGGTTGGAAAATGCATCAAGTAGAAAATGACATAGAGATAAGAAGTAGAGTGAGAGAGAGAAGCATAGAGAGAGAGAAAGGGAGGAAAGAATTGAAAGAGAATGAAAGAGAGAAAGAAATGCCTACTTATGTCTTCATAATTCATTATAATTCCATTTTCTTACAAAATTACTTTAGTGTTCAATTAACGTATAATCTCATGTCATGTGAGACCGTCTCTGGATATCAACTCTTAAAGATTTATGATAATTTTTTAGGAGGGACAAAAATTATTACGAAATTCCCTTCAATGCACATTACTTCACAATAATAAATAGGAATGTCAATCGGGCTAACCCGTCGGGTTTTGGGTTAACCCTATCGGGCTGCGGGCTATTAGGTCCGGGTTGAATCGGGCTGAATTTTTATCGGGCAAAAATTTTTTGAACCTAACCCTAACCCACCGGTTTTCGGGCTGACCCGTCGGGTTGGCAATATTAACGAGTTTATTTTTGTAAAGATTTTCTTAAAATATTTTAACAACCCCTAAAACAAAATAAAAAAAGAAAATGATGAACCAACATAAATAAAAGACATCAAATATCAATATCTTTGCAAAAAAAAAAAGAGATAAGTGGATAATCATAGTTTGAAAAGAAAAAAAAACATCAATCCTTATATACCAACTAATTTAAGTAATAGAAGTACATTTCTCAACGTATAAAATGATAAGATAATGATTAAAAATTAAATATAGTTTTCACTTGGGTGAACATAACAACGAGTGGCTAAAGGTTCTTGAAAGGAAGAAATGAGTAGGTACGCTAATTAGGAGAGTGACGAGTGGAAGACAGTGAAAGAGAAAGAAATGAGAGATTTTTCGATTTGAAGGTAAAGCACTACGTCATTGGGAGAGATTGATGAGATTTTGTGTGACGAAAAATTAGGTCTAGGAAATTAGGTATATAATTAATGAGTATAGTAGGATATAAATAATATTATAAATAATAAATAATAAATTCTTAAATATATTATTAAATATTGCCGGACCTATGGGCCGACCCGCAACCCACCGGGCTCAGCCCGTTCGGGCCGCCAACCCGTCGGGTTCAACCCGTTTAGTTAAAAATAATTTCGGGTTGAAATTTTTTTACCCTAACCTGCATTTTAGCCCACCGATTTCGGGCCGACCCATCGGTTTCGGGCTTTATTGACATCCCTAATAATAAATATAAAATTTATTAATTCTTGAGTGTCCATCACTAATTTAAAGGCTAAATTTTATTTTTTATTTTTATTTCTCATGAGAACAATCATTCACTAATTTAAAGGCTAAAATTTATTTTTATTTCTCATGATAACAATCATTCTCATAAAATCACTAGAAATCAAACCAATAATTTGATTTCTTTAGTAAAGGCTGACTAGACCAAAACAGACAATGAAATGAAAAATTATTTACAAACTTACAGTAGATAATTAATTAGATGGAGAATTTGAAATATTATTACAAACTTACAGTAGATAATTAATTAGATGGAGAATTGTGGATTCAGCATTGAAGTCCTAGATTGAGAACTATTGTGATCTTTCAGGTCCTGAATTGAAAATTTATCTATCGGATTCTCGATAGTTAAACTATCTTTCGAGCCCTTAATTGGATCTAAAATGGGAATCACGATTTTTTGTTTTTCAATTCATCATAGAAGTACGTTGAAGGTCTCTATTGCAAATACATAGAAAGAATAAGTGTGCATAATAAGAATTCAAAGTCACAGTTATGAACCAATTACTGCAAAAGCATTTTTTTCAAGCAATTGTAATCCTCTTAATGAAGATGTTGCACCTTGGGCTCTTCAGTTCTCCTTCTCTTTAATTTGCTGAGAAAGTGAGCAAGTGTGCAATCATCTTCATAGGTTTGATCCCGGCGAGCTTCGTCCTCGATTCTTGATCCACCTCCGACGACCATCATCTTCTCCGATTGACCAAGGTCCGAGGCTGCAGCATCGCCGGATCCCATATTCACCTGCGAAATCATCTTGCTCTTCCTTCGCGAGTAAACAAGAACCGGAGGTGGACGTGCTGCATCAGCTCGTGATTGTTCCGACAAAGACAGATCATCAGAATCATCAGTGTTACAGATAAGATACTGATTAGGAGCAATGTCGGATCCAGAAAGGTTCGGACTTGTATTCCTCTCGGAGTTCTTCCTTTTCTTCTTCGACGTAGTTCCAAAGCCAGTTTCTGTTGCTGTATCAGAGAATGATGACTGGTGATCATTAGTTTTCAGTTTCTTATCCTTCTTCACTCTGCTGCTTTTCGTCGCAGCTTGCCTGGGAACTTCGGACTGAGTCTCGTGTACGTCCTTTAGTGTTCGATTATTCCGCCTTCTTGGTTGCAGCTTAGAAGCCTTCTTCGCACTTTGGATGGCATTATTCCCAGCAAGCTCAGCATCCAGAGGATCAGCTTTTTCAGATCCAGTAATACACAAGGCTGGCAACTGAAAGTCATTTGGTCCGAGGGCAGGGCGTTCGGACTCCCTATCGACAAAATTCGATATCAATGCAGTCTTTTGTATCTTTCTAGCAGTTTGCAGCAGTTGCACTTCAGTTGGAAATAACACCTTCCATCTCCTAAATAAATGAGAATAAAAAAACAGCAAATCACAAATCCACAGATACAACAAAGAACAGGATAGTAAAGAAACTTCGGCGGCTAGAGAGAGAGAGAGAGAGAAACACCTCCAACACTGATTATCAGTGCGACGGGGAATACAAGCAGCGACTTTGGACCAGCAGTAACCATGCTTTGAAATGGCCTCTTCCAATTTCAAGTCTTCTTCTTCAGTCCATTCAGCTTTACTGAGGGAAGGATCCAAGCAATTGACCCATCTGCACCACCCAATACACATGATTATTTTGCACGTATTAGAGATAAAAACAGGGATTTACTATCTATACACCACAACACTAGAAGTATATTGAAGGAATACCTTTCCCTGCATTGCACATGTGTACGACCAGGAACAAAACTTGCTACATTTATCCATGATTTTGGTCCAAAAAGTGTTGCAGCAACTTTCAGGCGTTTATCTTCCTCCAAAGTCCATTTTCCAGATCTGACTCTGGTTGGATGAAGGGTCTTCAACCATCTGCATTCTCATCATGAAGTAGAACATTGTTACTAATTATTACATAAATTGCATAATTTGTTTACTATCCGGGTGTATTCGGATAAGCTATCTAGAAGAGTATTGTTCGATTTGAATTAAGTCCCTGCATCTCTAACTGTCAACAATGAAACAACGGGTATGACCACTGACATAGATGAAATAAATTATTCTCAAACTACTTCTTGGTATCAAATTCCACGCATGTGATTTCCTACACTTTCAACATTTTCATATAATAAGACTTTTTGTTAATTCATTTTATGTAGGAAGGAGAGATAGAGGAGAGAGCACAGACTGAAGAAAGAGAAAGAGGAGAGACTAGCATGAGATTGTAAAACAACGTTGGAGAGAGCAACGTGAGGAATTAGAATGTTTCTATGTATAGGTTAGAAAAACTTAACTTCTAATATTTTACTTGATAGGTTATTTTTATTATATTTTCATTATGTCCTTATAAAAAAAAGATATACTCCCTCCGTCCCGGTCAAATTATCCACATTTGACCGGACACGATAACCAATGTATGTGGGTGGTAGTGGGTGATAGTGGAATGAATATTTTATTGATGAGTGTGAAAAAATTGCTATTTTAGGAAAGTGGACTAATATTGTGGGACAGACAAAAAAGAAAATGTGGACAATTTACTTGGGACGGAGGGAGTAATACTTATGCTCTATTATATAATTTTTAATTAAAAAATAATAAATCAAATGATCGCACCTCGCATGCCAGATGTGAACGCCTCGAGAAAGTGCCTTAACATATGCTCGCCTCATAGTTGTTGAGGCAATTTATGAGTTTTGAGGCGCACCTAGGATGCTATTTTTAACATTCAGACTGGACAAACAGATCACAGTTAACATAGTCTGGTTCTGGACTCAAAAAGTTTGGTGTTTGAAATCAACCAATGATTCTTTGTGCTTACAGCTAAAGAGGTTTAGCGAGACAAATCTGGTTATTAGAATTCATGCAGCAGAAGAAATGATTTTAGATTACCAATCAAAATCAACACATAAAAAGACAAGACATGAAGCAACAGGATTAACCGACCTGTTAGAGCATTGGGTACCTGTTCTTCCTTCCATTGCTGAAGCAACAACTTGCCAATTACTCTCACCATAAGTTTCTACGGCAGCCCGAAGTTGATCATCCTCCTCACTTGTCCACTCTCTTCTCAGTATTGAAGCATTAAGACTTCTTTGATAGCGTGCTAGGCACTGAAAAGGGGTTCTATTGGTTCCAAGTGTTGCAGCAATATCTATCCAGTCACTTAATCCCTTCTCTTGTATAATGTGTAACATACTCTTGTCCTCAAAAGCAGTCCATGGAATGTGATTTATCAAGGGGTCTTCATAGTTTAAGAACCTGCAAGTAAGAATACATAACCTATCAGAGATAAAAGTACATGATGCAACTAGGTTACACATAACAACTCCTTTTCTCTATAGGAAACAATTGATATTAAGAATCAATATGGACAGTAAGCAGTAGTCGAGGCTTGCGACCATTGGTCAATGAAAACTGGCCACCTCTAGGAAAATGATGAGTGAATTTGGAGGTTAAAAAGTTTGAAACACCCTCAAGTGTGCTATCCACTCTGCCTTGACTTTCAAGAGGCTACCTTAAAGATGTCTCGAGACACAGGCATGTGGCTCAATCAACTAGCCTAAAGGTTCAATATTACTCCTCAATTTTTCCTTTTAATATGAAACCTAACATTTTATTGAATCAAAGATTAAAAAGTTACAAGTGTACATGACATCCACCCCACAATATGGCAGAAGAAATCACAAAAGTCACATAGCTAGACTCCAGTCTCTAACATGTCGTCTAATGCAAACAAGTGCCTAAAATCATTATAACTTCAGACCCAAAAAGCTGCCATTTTGTTAATTTTCTATCCCAAAATTCAATGCTGTGCTCCTCAATTTAATCAAGATTCATCTATTCCTCCCCAACCAGATAGAACATAAAAATGACAATAATAACGTTCAAAACAGCTATTCCATCAGCACCCCATATCAGTTCTGAAAAGAATAAAACATGATTTACACTAAAAGTTCACCCAAATTCATTCAAGATCTGCCAAAAATCTGGACCAAGATGCAAGCATGAATGGACATTGGACAACGAAAAAGATATGCTCCTAAATCTGCATTCGTGTGCCTAGACACTCCACACCAACTGGAAGAGAGTGTGAGCTTCTTATTTGCATCATATCACATGCAGTAGACTAACCCAAAACCACCAACTAAGAAAACCATTGAGCCTTAGTAGATACTGGTGGATTCATTATAAGGAAAAAGGGTTTCTCCTGATGTCAAGGGTAAATTTCGTCTTTTTAATGTGTAATTTTGGCCAATAGCCATCTTTCTAGTGGAGGTGGCTAGAAAATCATGTCCTTAATTTTACAGTAACTGAAGTCCTAGGCTCCTTGAATATAATTTAAATCAAATTAAGATAACAAATAATTACATCCCCAAAAGAAATTCCTGGATGCCACTTTTCTCATAATAAATGGCTACTAATTGAACAATAGGTCAAATATACAAATATAGTCTAAATTATGAATGTTTTTTCAAATTTAGTACAAACTATCAATTTTTTAAATTAAATAGCCAAATTATTATAAACTATGCAAATATAAGATCAGAGTTCTTTTGGTAGTGAAAAACTAACAAGATTCACCAAAATTTCAAGTTATTAAATAAAATATCATGTGTATTGGCAAATGATGTTATTTGGGATTTTAGGATTTTTATATTTCTTTTGTTTTTGGTATTTTCACAAACGATTTTAAAGGATTTTGACCACAACTTCATTTTCTTTTTCCCCAAACGACATCATTTAGAAATACAAGTCATCCTTGAACAGTATTCAAGTCCCTAACAGTCCATCCATCACAACTTAAGCACAGCACAAGCGTTTTTCACTGAAATCATTGTAAAACAAAGAAACTAATCCAACTTGCCTCGCTCGGCATTCTGCACCAGTACGCCTAGAGACATCTAGCTTCTCCCAGTTGACCTTTGGTAAGAACAATCTCATTCTTTCAGGTGGTATGTCAAGATCTTTTATTGATTTCATGGTGTTGTCAAAATCACTTGAATCATAAGATCCATCTGCCGCACTGCAAACAAACAGAAAACTCATAAGACTAAATATAGTTACATTTAACGATGGGAAAGGGTCAAATACACCCATCAAGTTTCCTCAAGGAATAAATAAGCCCCTAAAGTTCTTTGGGTACAGGTACACACTCAATGTTTTCATATCAAGGTACAAATAGATAACATTGATGAAGTATTAAAACTATTGTTATTTTCATTAAATATTCATGGGACTTACACACACAAATATAATGCTTGATTAGTTTGCATATTATGCTCATTAGTTAGCATAAAAATTGTTAGATCTTGTACTTGATTAATTAGTATATTATGTTCGTTTAGTTCGTATATTATTCTTATATAGTTTGCATATTATGCTTGATCAATCAGCATAACTGCCTTTTAACTGCCAATTTGATAAAAATTTAATCCTGCCCATCAATCCATCAAAATCAAAGATTCAGATTCATTCTTATTTAAAATATTTTCACTCATTAGTATTTGACCTCTTCCCCATATATATATATATATATAGAGAGAGAGAGTTATGATCAAGGGCTAAAATTAAAATTTGTACTAAATATGAATGAATCTCAGTCATTGGATTGATAGCATCAATGGTTGATATTAAAGCATCAAATATTAAAAAATCAAGCATAATATTCGTTGGTGCTTAATTGTTTTATAAATTATGCTTAATTGCATTAAGCATGGTTTATAAAGTAATTAAGCATGAAATATGGAAAAAAGATTTAATCTCAACCATTGATATTTTTACATGAATGGTGTAGATTCATTCCTATTTAGCACAAGCTAACTTTTAGTATGGGATCCACTCCCATAGACAAAGGGTTGAATTTGAAATGGCACAAGTAATTACAAATTGGAGCACCTATTTTCTAAATATTAACATCGAGATGTAATTAGAGGGGGCAAAAAAGAATATTTTTCAAAATAGTTTCTCTAATAAAAATATAAGGATGACATTGCGAAAAAATAATATTTTTGGATCTTTACTTTGAATAAATTTTTACATTATTTTGTATATTCTTGAGAATAGAAATAACAGAAAAATAGTAAGGAAACTATAAAAGGTTGAGGGTGTATTTTATTTGCACATAAAAACTTGTTTATTTGGACCTTGGAAGAAAGCAGGGAGCAGTCACAGCATTGCTCGTTACTGATGGTAAAGCAGACCTGAGCCTGCTGTTCGTGGGCTGGAGTGAATCGGCTAGAGTTATTTTTATTATCAGTATTTCTTATTATTAGTAGGGTTATTTTGGGTAAATTGTTGATTAGGGTACTTAAGTTGTTGCTAAGAGTTTTATTTATTTTTATGAAGAACTTATTGAAGACAAGCCTCGAGGCTGTGGGCAAACAGCAGTTCCATTTGAATTATCTCTGTTTCTATTAACATGAAAGGTTGCATTTGGCCCTTTTCCCTTCTGATAATCAAGTGCAGCTCTTCTTTAATTAATTCAGGGTTGGTCGAGTTGTTTGGTAATCAATTATTCAAAGTGGCATAAAGAAACATAGTGCAGGTGTGGTTCAATTTAATGATCATTCCACGGCCTTACTATGTGTGTATATATAGAGTAAGTGAATATATGAATAAAAAACTTCTGCCCTCATAGGGAACTTAATTTTCCAACTAAAGATCAAAACATTTGTATTATTGTTTTCCAATTAAATGGAAAAATAAAGTTCCCATGGGGAGGCGAGCAAGACAAATGTTTCTAGATAACGAAATTTAAGTGTCACACCAAAAACTAATTCATATGTTAAATTGTGAACATGCTCTTTCATGTACCATACCATGCATAACCTCATACAACACATTGGTGATTGCATGCCAATGTTCCATGTAAGTATTTTAAACACTAAAAGAGAAAACATACCCGATTAATTCACATAAACGTTGAAACAACATTTCCTTAAACTGCTGTTTGGTACCGTCCACAAGATTTTTCCTCTCTTCCTTTGACCACTGCTCCTTCTTAATAAGGATACCAGATGTAGCCAATGCCTCCTTATACTTGGGAACATGAACATTTTCTGGAGGCCCTTTATATGAAGCTGGAATATTCTTTTTATTGAGCTGCATGAATAGCGAAGTGTTTGATCATCTACACACAAATAACTAAAGCAAAATTTTAATAATGATCGGGAGGGAATACATACAGCAACAAATTATTGGTATGCTCAGTTGTTAACTTTATCCACTACAGATAGCAATAGAATCAGTGACAAACAAAAACAACTACAGCTATGTATCAAGTAATAAACACATTCAATAACATAGAAGATAATATACCTTCATTTTTCCCCTTCGCTTTGGCAGTGAAATTAATTGAAGACGTTTTTTCTGCAACAAAGTGCTATCCTTGCAATCCACCAGAATGTCTTTTAAGGTTTCGACACGTTTTATTAGCTCACAAAGTTCCTCCATCCTGGCTTCCATTTGATTCATCTTACTCATTAAAAACCTTTGACATGATCTATTCTTCTTTATGGCATCAAAAATTATCAATGCTGACTTAGGGAAGAGAGAAATTTTGGTTGGCAATCGAACCACATTTTCAGCATCTCTCCCATAGAGTTCAACCACATCAGAACTCCCACTAGCATGATCACATTCATCTAATCTCTCTGTTGGCGCGCTTGTATCTACACAATTGAGAAACCCTTCTTGAGGATTAGTTCTCTCAACAAAGCTATTGGAAGTTTCCTTTTCCGAGTTTATAATATTAGCACCCACCTGCTCAGGTCTATGCAGAATATCCTCGAAGTTGGCCTTACCTGTATTATGTTTCGCAAAAGGAAGATGCTTTATTATATGATATGCTCCATCAAAATGCCAATAAGCGAATAACTTCGCAAAATAACGATGCATGAATCAGTAATTCTCTGATAATATAAACTAACACAAATTCACAATAGCCATTTCAAATTTCAATCAGTTGATTACGGATATAAAATAAGTGGATTCACTAAATCTCGCGAGTTAAATTGGGGGAAACAAAGGACAGCATATACCATCTATATAGGCAGCAAACCGGCGCTGAATAGCTCGGAGTGTCGCGTAATCCTCGTCCATATCATCGCTGTCGGACCAGTCGGGCATCAGCGTACTCAAAGGCTTCATAATTAGAGGCTGTTCCTCATTATCCATCGGAGCGGAGAAGCGTTCCTGAATGCTCTTAACCAATTGAAGGTCATCGTCTCCATCGCTGTCAGATTCCCCATCAGACAGGGCGCCGTCGCTTGCTATGCAACCATCGGCAGCGGTTTCGCCTTCGAGTTGGCAAGCCCTTCTTAGCGCCTCCAAATCTTCGTATAATCCGTCGTCGTTGTCGGATGAATCTTCGTTGGGCGAAGACATTGCGAAATTTGCCGGTCAATGGAGCTGCACGGCGGAGAAACCGGCCGGCGGCGGGGCTGCTCGCGGCTAGGGCAGTCGCAGGAATAGTGATAATGAAATTAAGAAATTAGAAATTAGCTTATTAATTTACTGTTATTTATATTTTTTAGGAAATAAATACCTATATTTATAGATTATTAAAATATATTATATTATCTAATTATTTGTAACAAAATTAATTCAATGATTTGAAGAGGACTATCCGATAATATTAGATTATAAGTTATTCTAAAAAGATTATAGTCCTAAATTTACTATTAATTATAAAAGTCAAATATATATCACTATTCATTAAAGGGAAAAGTGTTGCCCATTTTTTTTCATGCATGCAAACTCCAACCATTTCTTTGTAAAAATTTTGAGACACCTAGACATAGTGTAGAGATAATTTAAGAATTTTAACTAGCATCTAATTTCTTTAATCCAAAATATGTTAACCCTAATTTAATCTTTAATTCAATTTAATCGGATCAATCCATATATTTCGTGTTGAATTTAACATCCACGTCTACAAGACTAGAGAAAATTATGAAAAATACACTAATATATTAGTTCATTATAAAAAAAATACCTTAAATTTTTATTCATTACTGAATTATATTTTAATGTTTCACTATGTCAATTTAAAATACCTCAATATTTATCCTATCACTTAATTATACTATAATGTTTAATTCGATCAATTAAAAATATTCTTCATCACTTACAATGTTAAAATTTGATGAATTATATGTTAAATCATGTGTGATGTTAGAACTTTATCCTACATTAGCTTATTACCGAGTTGAGCTTATGTATACCCAACAAGTCCATTTAACATACACGATGTTGGGACAAGAGCATGTTGTGCGTGAGGGCGGGTGTTAGAAGATTGTCCCACATCGACCTATTACTAAGCTAAACTTATGTATAAATTGTGGTCGGATTCTCTCTCCCTTTGAGCTAGTTTTTGGGGATAATTTTTACTCAAACCCGTTTAACACATGATATTTCTTTTTTTATATATGTGGCATATATTAAATTAAAATTAACGTTCATAAAAATTTTAACACTGTTAGCAATGATAGGTATTTTAATTGACAAAATTAAACATTAGGTATATAATAAATATTAGAGTACTTTTTACAGTAGATGGTATTTTTAATTAACAAAATAAATCATTAAAATATTTTTATAATTGACTAATATTACTGTATTTTTTTATTTTTACCTATTTTAGTTCTTGTTCTGTGTTTATTTGGGCTAATGTATGTAGCTACTACCATATACAGCATCAGCACCAAAACTAACGGGCCTATAACTCAATCACGGGCTTTGAAATATAAGAAAACGGGCTTGAGCCCTAATTTTTTTTTAATTTAATATTAACACTCATGCAATAATAGTTCTGCAATCAAATTAGATAATTGTATAAAGTTGTTATTTTCCATTAATACATTTATTTCCCAAATATACTTTTATAAAAATCATACATACATTTGAATACATACAATTATAGTTATGACCTAAAAATATGTAGGTCGTTTTTTAAGTCCATCGAAGAAGAAGACCTAGAAAGAAGTCTAAATTTGTAGACAAAAAGAAAGAACGTAATAAATATGACAAATTAAAGAAAAGCTCTTCGAACTAAGCATATTTTGATCGAAGAGCTACCAGAGATGAAGGACTCGTTCGGCACGCACTAGCTCGAAAAACAAATCAATGAAGTTGTTCGATGCACTGAATAAAGAATTGTGACAGTTCGAAGAACTGCTTCAGCTAAAGGGACACCATTTTCTACTAACAGATGTATTTATTACATTTGGATCCTATAAATAGGACCTCGTTTATTGTATTTAACACATTGAATTCTATCAAGCAAAAAATGATTTAAAAAAGCACTAAATTTTACAATATTAATTGTGTTTGTATTCTCTTCATACATTTAATTATCAGTTCTAGTTTTTCATTTTGATTCGAGTAATCTTTTACAAAAGAATATATAAAAATTCGAGTATTAACAACTATCACATCATGTAATATGCAAGCCGTGATCGATTTATACGATGAAAATTAATTAAATTTGAAGTCTAGGATCAAGATTATAAAGGTACGTCAATTATTTTTTATTTAAAACAGAAAGAAAATAATACATAATTATGAAACTATATAAATTATATAGAAATGAGAACAAATAATGTAAAATAAATATATATTTATATATGATTGAATATGCTTAAAAATCAAGTGACAAATCTTGTGTAGGAAAAAAAATTGCGAGGCTCAATCAAAGGAATTAAATAATAAATAAGGAACGATGCGTTTCACCTAAAATTTGTCTTGGCCTTTAATTAAATATAACAGAGCTTAATTATTCATGCAAAACTATTTACCGACAAAATTTCTTCTATCCTCTCGATGTTGACGAGGATGGTTGCTGCAAAAAAAATTATTTAATCTTGCTCAAGAATTATTGTTTTTTCTTTTCTTTTTCATAAAACGTACAATGCTAGTTTGTATAATAATAAACTAAATCGTTTATGGTCTATTTATTTATTTATTATTATTATTATTAATTGAGGCCCACCTTCATTAAATAGGTGACCCAAATTCACCAACTTTTTTTATCATTGTTCCATTAAAAATTTGAATCTCATTGATTAACCTTTTGCAATATCATCATGCATGTAAGATAACATTTTCTATGCCTCTTATATATAATATATAGATGAGACTTAATGGTAAAAATAAAATTTATATTAAATACAAATGAATTTAAGTTTTAAAATTTATCATATCAATAATTGAGATTTAGAAAAAATACTATTGTTAAAAATATAACATAATTTATCTAATTGTAATATATATAGCAAACAAAATGCACAATTTATTTTTTGCATAACATATATGACTAAAAAAAGGAAAAAAAACATAAGGTTTTTAACAAATTTAAATATGGGTAATTGATCAATTGTAGATGAAAGGGGTTGATAGATTTATATTTAACCAAAGTTTTAAGCACTATATTCACTTCATATATATATTCAACACTTTGTTAAAATCAAGGTACATATATCCATAGTTTTTATTATGTTAAAGTTAGGTCAGTTTCAATACAAAGACGTAACTTGCAATGTATAGTGACCTAAATAGTTCATTCAAACGAACTTTGATGGTTCCAATTTATAAATTAAAAAAAAAATGAAAGTTATCAATTTAATACTATTGCCCCTAGATTGATTCAAAAAAAAATTATCTATTCAGGACCCGAAAGATCCTCAAAATTTTAAAATCTTTTGAATATTGAATTAAACTATTTTTTTTGTTTTAGTTTGATACTAGCTACTCTTAAAAGAAAACACAGAATAAAAGAACAACCTTACAAGAACCCAAAATATGCGAGTAAAAAGTATATATATGGACCATGCATTTTGTTTAATAAACTAGTAATAACATAGACTGATAGACCTAGGTAGAAAGATATATAATATTCCAAAATAAAACATCTAAATCAACCAGTGTCATTTCAAATGAAATTCAATTGTTTATTTGCAATCGTTTCGGACAGTCTTTGCATTCATATATTGAATCTATCTATTTTTTGTCTGCCTTTTCAGACTAAATCAAGAAACACAAATTTCAAATGGGTCCATGCCTTTTTCTTTTTTTAATTTTTTTATTTTGGCAAGTTGAGAATGAAGACATGCGTGTTAAGTAGAATGTCTCAATAAAGACAATTTTATTCTTAATTATAATAATTTACAACAAACTTCACCCTTGTTATTACCTTTGTAATCAAATATTAATCAACTCTTCAAGAGAGTTGGGCGTCTCTGCTGCGTCTTATCTCTTGGATTTGCGTATAACTCACGTCGACTATTCGTATATTATATATATATATATATATATATATATATATATACACGCACATACATACATACATGTAAGATAGTGATTACATCATAACACATCCTTAAATAATACAACCTCCGTCCCGGCTGAATTGTCCCGGGTTAACCGGGCACAATAACTAAGGAGTGTGAGTGTAAATTAAGTTGAATTGGAATTAATATTTTATTGTTGAATGTGAAAAAATTGTCTTTTTAAGTAATGAGACAATTAAGGTGGGACGGACGAAAAAGGAAAGTGGGACAATTGAGGTGGGACGGAGGGAGTACTAAAAAATGCATCTGTTGAAAATGCATAATCTAGTGCAAAAAGAAATGCAGCTACTTGGAGCATCTTTTGTGCAGTATTGATGCATTTAAAAAACAACAGAAAATTCACATATAAAATATTATTGTACTTAAGTTTTAATATAAAAATGCATCAATTCGGATTAAAATGGTTAGTGCATCAATTTTGCAATAAAAAAATGGTGCATTTGTTGATGCATTTTAAAGTCATAACAAATGCATATCGTAGTTAGCATTAGCATATGAAGATGAGTTAGTATATGGTTATGAGAAGGTCTTGGGTTAGGCAGACCTAAACAATTTAGGCGGATTTTATCCATTAACCCAAGCCCAAACCCATATAATATACCCTAATTGGGATTAATAAACTCTATTTGGAATGAGTCAACCCATTTGGGTATGATAAAATCCGCCTAAACCGTTTAGGCCTGCCTAACGCAAGTTTTTGCCTATGGTTATATGTTTATATATATATATATATATATTCCCGTGAGAAAATGAGAAAATTTTGATTATATCTATAATATTGGTATTCAAGCAACATGGACATAATCAAGCAACACATTATTCACTCGCGAGATGATTTTTTTTCTCATCTGATCTATTCTCTATATATAAACACACATAAAATGTATAAATGATAAATTCCTAAATTATTTAATTAATTAGCTCAAAGTTTGCCATGGCAAAGAGGTTTAATTGAATTTATTATTGTACTTAAGTTTTAATATAAAAAATGCACCAATTCGGCATCTAAAATTATTAGTGCATCAATTTTGCAATAAAAAATGGTGTATTTGTTGATGCATTTTTCAGTCATAACATATGCATTTCGTAGTTAGCATTAGCATATGGAGATGAGTTAGTATATGATTATATTTCTATATATATCCATAATGCCAACTTTTGATTATAAAATCCAATTGTCATACACACCAGATTCATGAGAAAAGCTTGAGTATGTCTATAATATTGGTATTCAAGCAACATAGACATAATCAAGCAACACATTAAACATAATTAAATAGCTTTCTCGTTTACTCACGAGATGATTTTTTTCTCATCTGATCTATTCTCTATATATAAACACACAAAATGTATAAATGATAAATTCCTAAATTATTTAATTAATTAGCTCAAAGTTCTGATGGCAAAGAGGTTTAATTGAATTTATAATGTTTTTTTTTAAAATGATAAAACTTGGTAGAAACATGATTCATTGCTAATTAAAGAAAATGTATATTTAGGCTTCTGGTATGCACATTAATAAATTAAAAAAGGCAAAAACTTGCGTTAGGCAGGTCTAAACGGTTTAGGCGGGTTTTATCTTACCCAAATGGGTTGACCCATCCCAAATAGGGTTTATTAATCCCAATTAGGGTATATTATATGGGTTTGGGCTAGGGTTAATGGATAAAACCCGCCTAAATCGTTTAGGCCTGCCTAACCCAAGACCTTCCCATTAAAAAATAAAGCTTATGATCCATTTCAACGAAATATCCAAGTCAAAGACCCGATGTCGTCAATATATTTCAATGAAATCTAGAAATACCATATACTCCCTCCGTCCCTAATTATCAATCCCAAACCAAAATGGCACAATAATCAATGTTTGTGAGTGTAGTGAAATTAATATTTTATTGATGAGTGTGAAAAAGTTTGCCATTTTAGGAAAGGTGACTAATAAGTGGGACAAACAAAAAAGGTAAGTGGGACTAATAAATTGGGACAGATGGAGTATTATAATTGATGAGGGATCATGTGAGAAAAAATCTTTTTATGAAAAAAAAAGAATAAATCATATCCATTAGATCTAAATAAATCAATGGTTGATATGCAATCAAACAACAACGTACTAAAACACAATCAAGCAATTGCTTGATTGTGTTTTTGTTGTTGCTTGATTTTATATCAACCATTGATTTATTAAGATCTGATGGATATGATTCATTCTTTTTTCTCACAGGAGACTTTTTCTTACCTGATCCGCTCCCTATTATAATCTACCAATATATAATGTATGTATAAAAACATATTTAATTAATGTTCACGTTGCTCTTGTTTTTCTTAATTACTAGTTTAATTTAAGACTCATGCATTTTTAATTACCGTAATATCTAATTATTAGTATTTTTTTTTCTTGTATTGAAGAATTTCTATGCAGCAATCTAAATTATCCAATTTTATAAAAATGTGCTCTAAAAAATCAATCTAAAATATTCGAACTTATAATTTATGTTCTTGAAATTGTGAATTCAATCACGTCCCAATAAAATTCTTCAACATTGGGAATTGAATATACTTGTGCTTAATTTGGCCTTCACAAGTTGACTGCGTCTGGTTTGATTCTCTCTCTAATTTATGTGATTTTCAAACTTCAGTGCGCTTGCTGGCTTCAATTTTATTTGTATTTAATTATTATGTCTAGAATGTTTATATATATATTTATGTTGTGCTCAAAATTTTCGATCCATTTTGAATCTATATATGACCCTAGGCCATCGTTCTAATTATTGGTAGGGATGTGTAGGGTTTGGTCATACCGGCTGAACCAACCAAACTAAATTAATTTAGCTGGTTTGATTGTAGGTTTAAGAGATGAGGATTGGTCGGATCAGTTTAAGAAATTTCAAATTGGATGATTTGATTTGACCGAAGTTTGAAGAGTGAGATCGGTCGTAGATTTTTTTTTTAAAATATATCAAGAATTATCATATATTATTTGATAAAAAAGCTATAATATCGATTTTATTGATATATATATATATATATACCCAATATTTATATTATTTCAAATTGCACCTTTATAAATCAACTTTTATTATCTCTTGCAACTACAATCTTATTTATTTATTATTTCTCTCCGATTTATAATTAATGACAAGTGAATTATATTTATATTAATTATATTTTTTTCATCATTCATAAATTGATATTCAAAATGGCCAAAACGATATACAGATTTAAGTGTTTGCACTATTAGGCGAATGATTTCCCAAACTGTTCTAATATAATTTAGTCGATTTTGTTAGTGAAAATTTAATTTAGACTATGATTATTGCTTTGACCGGTACCTTACCCATAAAACCAGACCGTGCACACCCCTAATATATATTAATGTGGTTCACAATTACAAAATTTAATAATTTCTCATGAGTAGGGGCGATTTTTCCGGTTTTGTAATTGGGTAATTCGATATTTTATAAGATTGTCCATTTGTGAATAACAAAAAAAATAGATGAAAATAAGAAAAAATAGGATATAGAAGAACTGAAGTTAAGGTGGAAAAAAAAAATCGAATCCCTACATAAATTTTCTGGATCTGCCTCTAAATCTTTGATGTACATAAAACCTTAGAACTTAGCTTTCTAGATGTAAAGAGACCGTATGCGAGAAGTCAAACAAACCGTTCGAATTGAATTTTTAATCTATCAACATCAAACTAAAATTAATTATTATTAGTCAGATAACATAATAACAACAAGTAAAACATATAAGTCATAATTAATTAATGCATATGGAAATAGAATGATGAATTGATTAATTACTACATGAATAAAAGTTATACTAAAATAAACGAAAATATGCCTCGTGATTTTTTTATTATTATTATTTTTATATAAAATAAGGTCAGCATTATTAATTAAAATGAATTGGCATTTGGGTGATTTCTGAAAGTGGGGAAGTTTGTTAGTAAAAAACAAATCGTTGAATATTCAAATTAATTTAAATAATTTGCCGTCTGCCAAATAATAATTGTGTATTATTTTTTTTCCATCCCATAAAATATATAGTATCACTTTATTTTTATATTTTCGAATAATTTTAATAATATATCTAAATTGATATTGTTAGAAATAATTGTTTGACCGGACAAAGAACAATCTATATTATGTCCCGTGCTTGGTCCCATTCATAGATATATATCAATATGCATACAAATATTTTTTTTAGACAATAACTTGCGTTAGACACGTTTAAACGGTTTTGACGGGTTTTATCCATACCTAAATGGGTTCTTCCACTCGTGCCTGCTTAGGCGGGGGTAGCCATGTCGGCGGGTGCGAAAGCCGTGACATAAGGGCTAATCTTATCTTTATATATAAAATGACAGAGTAACCCAAATAGGGTTTATTAATCCTCAATTAGGATATATTAGATGAGTTTGGGTTGGGTTAATCGATAAAACCCGCCTAAACCGTTTAAGCGTGCCTAACCTGAGACCTTCCATTTTTTTTAATGTTTGATCGAGGAAGTGAGAATCGATTCCGAAAATAAGTATATTTGTTTTAAGACTACAATGTAATGATTTTACAAGCATTCTTCCGTTATTTAAGGGCCAAATGAGTCCAGAAATATAGTAGCTTAATTATTGTTATTAAATATATTATTTTATCATATGTTTGCAGAATAAATTGCTGAAAACAGGTTTCGTGTGATAGCTAGCTTCTAAATTAGTAACCAAGAAAATACAAAATGGAAAAAAAAAAAAGAGAAATAATGTGTCCAAAGATTCTTAAATCTCTTTTTTTAATCGGGTAATGTTTCTTTTATTTGTAATAAAATAAATTAGTGGACTTAAATTTTTTTTTAATTGAGTTTTGGTATAGTTCTTATTTCACTCACTAGTAGAAACTTTACAAGGATCCTACCATCGAAATAAATCGAGTCCCACATCAAACCCGGCCGGCTCTAATACCAAGTACAAGTTTCCCATATTCTCTCTCAGTTCATAAGGAGAGTGAACTTTTACTATAGAAATTTACTCCCACGTCCACAACCGATCTGAGATGTTCAACAGTTTAATTCTATAAAAGGAGGTAGAATTAAGTTTCTAATTTCTGTAATTGTAATTGCATTATATCAATAGACTGTATTTATTCATTAAAGATATTATTAATTAAGAACATTATTACAAAGATATCCGATGTTGTAGCATGTGAACTCTAGTAGTCCTCAATTAGTTCGCACGTGCTGGATTCAGTGATCCCCCATAAATTAATTTAACACACTGAAATAGATCTGTTTGATTCAAGCTATTTATTTAATTTTATTTCTGCCCAACAATTTGTAAGTAATAGTATATATATATATATAATATCCTAATATTAAAATATCAATATCAAGATTCTTTTTGGGTAACCAAAACCATTTATTAAATTATTACATAATACTTTTCGTTGAGCTGACTGCAATAATTTCAGCATTACTTAATTCACAAATAAACTATGCTACAAAATTCCTTAGGAATAGGAATTAGTGCCTATGTATATAGTTATGGCGAGGCTTAGGCAGTATTTAATTAATCAATTTATTTTTTTAATATTTTGGATAGATAAATAATATTGATAAGAATAAAATTATATAACATTTAAATTATCTTCAAAACAAAAGAAACTCTACCTTCTCGTGAAGTAGCGTAGATTGCAAATTGCAGGTTGAATTAATTTATGGAAATTAAATATATATATATATATATATATATAAATAGAGGATAACGATTCCATTTCATTGGCCCACCCACTATATATAATTATTGAATTATATTTCGATGAAATAATTAAGAATAAACATCCAATTTTAAAAAATGTATATATAAAAGAAGGATCGGAAACACTTTTTTACTAGTCCAAAACAATTCTAATCAAGGTTATCACAATGGTTGTACATGTATATAGTTTGTCTGCGTAGGAAGTGGTTCTAGTGAGAAAAAATTCTCCGTAAAAAATGAGAAAATTGTTAGATTATATTTACTACATTGCTTGAATATGTTTACCACGTTGCTTGAATATCATTGTGGTATATATTCATTGGTTTTCGAGCAATGTGGTAAATATATTCATTAGTATTCAAGCAACGTAATAAATATAATCAAATATTAACATTCTCATTTCTCACGGGAGGAATTTTTCTTATTCGATCAGCTCTATGGCAGAGGCGGATCTATTATTCCATATTATTAAATACACATATTTAATATTTTTTACATATATTATTACATATTATTTATATATTTCTTTATATATGTATCCCCAATTTATTTTACTTATAACTTGTACCCCATTTTAAATTTATGGATCCGCCTCTGCTCTATGGTTGCATATATATTTATTTTATAAATGATATACAAAAATAAAATGTATTCAACATATACTTTAATTAATGACTGCAAAAATAAGCTAATTACAAAAAGAAGAAGAAATGATGAGTCTAGTGAATTAAACTCCAATAATCACATCACCATATCTAAGTTTGGGCATCAAAACTCCCCACATTTAAACTACACAAAAATAATTGTCCCAACACATATTCATCCAAGAAAATGAAATAAACAAATATATTAAATTTAGGTATCCACAGCGATTTTTTTGTCTGAACTAAAAAACAAATATTCAGCTGCATGAAGCCAAATTAAGCAAACGAGATAGGTGGAGTGTCTACCTTCAATTACCCAAGAAATCAAAAATCTGCTCATTTTCAGCTCATCTCATGGATTCCAATGTTCAAATCCATTTCCCCTCATTAAAATCCAGATGTAGACCTCCCATCATCATCCATTAAAACCACTGCCACCTCTCCCCTATTTCCCTGCACCAAAAAAAAAAAAAAACAAAAACTAGGGTTTGTTACTGATTTTCTTGTATACTTATCAAGAATGGAGGAAGCAAGGTATTGGATGTGGGCGAAATCGAAGCCGGAGGTGATCCCTCGAGTTCTTGCACCTTCTAGCTATGGAGATTCATGGGAGGAGCAGGCTTTTGCCGAGGACGCGGCCGGGGCTCTCGGAGGGTGTGTCTGGCCGCCTAGATCTTATTCTTGCAGCTTCTGCAGGAGAGATTTTAGGTCAGCTCAAGCTTTGGGAGGTCACATGAATGTTCATAGAAGGGATAGGGCTAGATTGAAGCAGTCTCCAAACACTTCTGCAGCTGAAGTTGTGCCTCAAAACCATGCTTTTGATCCACCTTACTCATCTCAGATGTGCAGTTTCTTGTTCAGTAGCCCTAACCCTGAGTTTGCTGATGTCGGGGCGTTTGCGACGCCGGTCTCGGGTGTGATTAGGGTTTCGTCTCCACCTCCTGCAGCTGCAGCTCCGGGTAAAGTTGGTAGCTGTGATGAAAAGGTTTCATCATCTCTACTTTTCTGCTCACCGAACTACGTTTCTCCTTCGTGGTCGAGTTTTCTGTCGGAGAAGAAAGATGAGAAGAAATCTGCAGCAGCTAGTGATCCAAGCCCTAGGGTTGAGAAGGAAGATTGTGTTACGGATGAGTTGTCTATGGGCTTGAATTTGGTGATTCGGAAAAGGGATACGTGCAACGACGAGGAGGAGGAGGAAGTGGGGAGCTGCAAGAGGAGGAAAATCGAAGCAAAACCCTTGAGTTTCTTGAGTGTTGTTGAGAGATGCCTCCTTCAACCGGAGGTGTTGAAGGTAGGATCCGTTGCAGACGACTTGGATCTCGAGCTAAGGCTAGGAGATGCTCCAAAGGTGAAGTGAAAGAAAGAAAAAGAAAAAAGGAAAAGGATTGGAATACTACTTTGCTTTTTTAGTTGAATTTGTATGTGTTCTTGATCTTTCTTATTTTTGGTTTAGATTGATTCTCTCACTTGAATTTCTCTCAAGAATTCATCGGATTTGAATGTTTGTATAAGTAAATCAATTACTAATACATTATTCACAATGACATACATATATGGATTATGGCCTCCTTTCACATTCCAATCATGTATTATTATTACTCCCTTCCTTTTGTCCAAATTTGTCGATCGAATGATGTTAGAAATATTTTTGTTTGTACAAGAAATTCTTCATGATGATACATGTTAGAAATATACTAATGCGAGAGCATGATTAGCATTGAGTTGGGCTTCGAGTTGGTGATATGGAATTAGGATCTAAATTAATGCATTCTATTTCGAAAATAAAAGTTGAGTTCGCCATCGTTCACGGATATCGAAGACTGCCCTTCATTAATTAAGATCCAACTCCATCATTCCATCATAAATTGCATGACTAGCTAATTGAAGCAACTTATAAGGACCATTACCTTCCAATTCACATACATGGAGAGAGAGAGAAAGAGAGAGAGAGAGAAGACTTAATTTTAGTTTAAATTTCCCCATCATGAGTCATAAGCTCTCACTGACAGAAGATGTAAGTATTGAGCTAAAACTAAACAATCCAACAAGAAAGACAGAGAGTTTGATGATTCGAAATTGAAGAAGAGAGAGAGAGAGAGAGAGAGAGAGAGAGAGAGAGAGAGAGAGAGA
>JAPKLW010000674.1:46076-63969 GCA_026898455.1 Plectranthus barbatus
AGAGAGAGAGAGAGAGAGAGAGAGAGAGAGAGAGAGAGAGAGAGAGATAAAGTCAGATGCAACACAACATGGATTCCCTTTTTCTTGGTATTATTATCATCACCATCATCATAATATATCGTGCATGCCTATCTGTTTTCTTCTGCTACATAACTCCATGCACTTGTGTTCTCTTCTTTCGCTTTTTTTCCTCTCAAATCCTTCCAAATTTGCCACCAACTCCAAGGAATCAAACCCATTTTAGTATTCATCACATACCCTTTTCTATTCACAAACCGAATATTATTGCATCACCCCCTAACTTCGCCTCCTTTTGTCTCTTCCTCTCTCTACATTATTGTCAATTTAGTATGTACATTACATACATATACATGTGCATGAGAGAGAGAGAGAGTTGTAAAGTATAAAGTGTTGAGTCCAAAAAATGATACATCATTTCTTACTCATTTATTCATGTCAACGAGACCAGATGTGGCCCAAACGATAGAATCGCTAATATTTAATTTCCGACTCGGAGAGCGATCGAACCGGTTGAACAGTCAGCAAGTCCAAGAAGGATGGATTGTGGAATCAACATTAAAAAGAGTCAAATTCGAAGGGATTTGACTTAATCAAGTCATGATTGAAACGGTCTTTTTTTTATGTAAAATTGTTTATAAATAATGGAAATTGTAAATTCTCCATTTCTTTTCCAGTATTCAATCTTAAATATTAATCCATGAATTTTCATGCATCTAACATAAAGTAAAGTAAATGATATCTTGCATAGTCAAACAAGGGTCACCCCACCTAGGGTTCATCAAGAATTATACCTCTTTATTTATTTTTTATTTTTTTAAATCATGATATGAGTGTATGGGACTAAGATAATATTCTAGCTAGCTCCCATATGAGTTGATTTAATTAATTTATTTAATTATATCTAGCTATATCCGTGATTCTTGAAAATTAATTACTCGGAAACAGACATTTGGTTCACTTCGATTTTGTCGAAGTGCAAAAAGGTTTTTCAGTTTGATTGGCCATTGTTTGTCTTATTTCAGTAAATTAATTTAACAAGTTCTGATCAAAATGCAGAGAGATTTATGTCGAGTTCAGCACATGGGGCATCATATATATATATATATATATATATATATATATATATATATAGATACAAGTGTGTGTGTGTGGAGACAGCTTACAAGGGAATTTTAGTGAGAGAAATGGGGTTGTAATTCCTAGCTAGGCTGTATATAATACACTATTTAGAGTATTTGATCATTCCAAGATGATATATTAATTTAAATAATTCCAGGAATAAATGTTATTGATTCCAGAATTTAGCTGTTGTGTTTTCAAATTTATTTTTTAAAAAATTCTTTTGACAGCTGCTAGTATATTTGCCTGGTCATGGGGATATCTTGTGTCATGCCATATGTATAAATAAACCCATCTTTTTTATTTATTTATTGTACTCAATGAAATCTTAATTAAATAGTGATAGATCTATTATATTTAGAGGTGGGAATAGGTCCGATCAGGTTGGGTTTTGGTACCGAAAATCTGGGTTTGCTATAAATTGAAGAAACTTTGTTCGGCGCCCTGTTATTTATAGTAGAAATTTTTGTAGGCCTAGTCTGACTATTTTAGCTTGTATAAGGCCTATCTGAGTCTACTTAAAATTTATAATGTATATTTTATTTTTAAGTTATAAATATATTATGTTATTTCAATAGCAAATATATTTAATAATTTAGATAAATATATTATTTAGTAACAAATAATTTATTCAATATATTTTTATTTATAAATTATAAATATATTTTAAATTTTAGATAATAAATATATTTGATTAATTATATAATATATGATTATTTAAATGGGCTGGCATGTTAGACTTAGTAGACCTATTTTTGAGCCTGAGTTCTGGCTACTTAGCTAAATAGGCTTTTTAAATAGTTGGTCAATTTACAAAATTAATCTGACCCGGCCTGTGGTAGGCTAGGCCATAGTATCGTGTCGGGTAGCCTGATCTATTATCACCCCTAATTATACTAAAATTTATTTTCACAATATTACTTTCGACATAAATATTTGGTATGTCAAGAAATGTTTGCAAGAAATGATGTTCATAATATAAAAATATGATTAAATAAAGTCTTTCTGAAAATAATAATAATAATAATAATAATAATAATAATAATAATAATATTTCTAACTTCTAAGTTGTATATTAAAAGCCCATTTTCATGAATCTATTTATTGACCCATTAAAAAACAATCTAGATATGGACTTTGGTTATGATTAATGGGCCCTCTTCATTATTAATTTCAAAGTCATGGTTGTTTGGTTAGGAGTTTGGATGAACAAGGATTGATGGGATGAAACATGATTCTTTTACCTTTGGATTATGATTGTAATGATCCATCTCAGCAAAATTGTTATATTTTTTTTCGGCACATAAATTAAGGACTATAAGTATAAGTAGAATTAATATTTTATTGTTGAGTGGAAAAAAATTATCATTTTAAAAAATATGATAATTTAGTTGAGACGTCCAATTTTGTAAATGTAATAATTCGAACGGGAGTAGGGAACAATACATTTCATAAAACCCTTCTATTAAGTTAAATAAATATATATAATTATATATATATATATATATATATATATATATATATATTTGTCAGTTATTCCAATTTTTATTAGACAGTCTTGTAATATAAAAATTTTAGATTAATTTTGTTTGATTGATCCTGTTTCTATCGTAATGGAATACTTTTGTAATTGCCATTTTTCTTCGGAATTATTAAATTCAGGACTAAGGGTGTCAATCAACTATTAATATTGGGTTTTGAGATGAGATTTTATTGAATATTTATATATTATGAATGTGTAAACTAATTTATTATACAGACCTATGATTTAAATGAAAATTTAATGCCAAAGCAACTCATCTAAATGGTACGGAAATTACGGCATTTAATTTATAGCTAACTCTACAAATTAGAGAAATACTTTCATTAATTAGTACATAGATTTTCAAAAACACACAGTTAAAATGGACAACTCTAAAGTATAAATGCTCTCATGTCCAATGAGTCCAAATGTGACAATAAATTAGAAATGCTGAGAATAATTATAATTGATTTCACTACGATATTAATATTATATTATTATATCAGCTTATAGTCATGATGTGTATTTGAGCATATTTGAATCCTAAATAAAATGTATGAAATTCAAATGGAGAATTGTCGATTTAAGATCCAAAAGATAGTTTAACTATCGATTCAGGACCCGAAAGATGATTTCTCATTTTAGGATCCAAAAGATCAAACAATTCGAATCCAGGACATTATATTGACTTATTGAGGTCCTAAATTGGAAATTGTATGATCTTTCGTGTCCTAAATTGAAAATTGTTGTGATATTTTAAGTTCTGAATTGAGAATTAAACTATCTTCGAGTCTTAAATTGACAAAACTCCAATTCAAATCAATGATATATATCTCACATTTAATTACATGAACTATAATTCAAAGCACAATATCTTTTGAATGGTCAATGATATTTTGCACCACCAAGTACTATATAAATATTTTTCCCAACTAAGTATTTCTCTTCATTTCACAACTTTTTCAACAAATTAAAACAATATGCCTAATTCTTCACAAATTCCCATTCATGTTTCTTCCAAGCATCTCTTCCCATCACCACCCTATAAATTCCCAATTCTAGGTCGAAATCTCATGAAACTCCTCTCATCAATCTTCATTTTCACCATACTCTCCTTGTTTCTCATCTCATTCTCCCCCACCTCAAAATGGCTCAACTGCAGGCAAGCCTTCCCCCTCGACCCCCGCCGCCAATTCATCGACACCACGGCGGCGCCGCCACCTAACCAAGAAACAGCCACCAACACATCCCACATCCTCTTCGGCATCGGCGGCTCCGCCGAGACGTGGGGCCGCCGCCGCCACTACTGCGAGCTCTGGTGGCGGCCCCACGTCACCCGCGGCTTCGTCTGGCTCGACGAGCAGCCGCGGGAGGCCGGGCGCGAGCTTTGGCCGGAGACTTCCCCTCCGTACAAAGTCTCGGCCAACACGACTCGGTTCAATTACACCTGCTCGTACGGCTCGAGGTCGGCCGTGCGCATCGCCCGCATCGTGAAGGAGAGCTTCGAGCTGGGATTGGACGACGTGAGGTGGTTCGTGATGGGAGATGACGACACGGTTTTCTTCGTCGAGAATTTGGTGAATGTTTTGAAGAAATACGATCACAACAGAATGTATTATATTGGTGGGATTTCGGAGAGTGTGGAGCAGGATATGATGCATTCTTACAGCATGGGCTACGGCGGCGGCGGTTTCGCCATCAGCCGCCCCTTGGCGGCGGCTCTGGTTAGGGTTCTTGACCGGTGCATCGATCGGTATTCGGCTTTTTATGGCTCCGATCAAAAGATTGGTGGTTGCATGAGCGAGATTGGTGTCCCTCTCACCATAGAACTTGGTTTTCATCAGGTAAGTTTAATAATTTCTTAATTCATAAGTGGAATATTATCGATTTCAAATTCGAGGATAGTTTAATTATCGGTTTAGTACTTGAAAGATCTAAAGGATTCTAAATTTAGGACTCGAAAAAATTATAAAATTTTTAATCCAAAACTCTAGTATTAAGTTTAAAATTGAGAATTTCATGATAATCTTTCAACTCTTGAGTAGAGAATTTATCTTTTGAATCCTAAATTAATAAACTAACTATCTTTCAGGTCTTGAAGTTAATCTTTAGCAATAAATTATGAACATAATATATGTGATTCCTCGTTATAATGTGTATGATATTTCATTACAATACATAATTTAATGAATTATTATAATACTTGATTATAATAAGTGTTATATATAATGAAGTACTATAACCTATAATAAATTATTATATATATTATAACGAACTATCACGCACTATAATAAAAGTTGTTTATAGTTCTTTCCTGAAGGTGTACAAGATATATACGATATATGTATCTATCGTATATAATTATAATTCGGGTTCCAAAAATTAGTTTACAAAAATTATCAATTTAGGATCCAAAACATCATCGAATTCTCAATCCAGCACCTCAATATGAGGTCCTAGATTGAGAATTGTCTTATCTTTCGGATCCCAAATTGAGAAAAATATCTTTCAGGTCCTGAATCGATAATTAAACTAATTTTTGGGTACTGAATCCGCAATGCCCCTATGTATAAAATTGATTAATATTACATGATGTGATTTATGTAGATGGACATACGAGGAAGTCCGTACGGATTACTTTCAGCACATCCGCTAGCGCCATTGGTCTCACTCCACCATCTAGACTATTTCCAGCCACTATTTCAAAACATGAACCGGACTGCATCCCTTCAAAAGCTCATGAAACCCTACAAAACCGATCCGAGCCGAGTACTGCAACATACGTTCTGCTACGACCTAACACGAAACTGGTCAGTCTCGGTCTCATGGGGCTACAACGTTCAACTCTACCCATTCCTATTAACCGCACACGAATTGAGCACACCACTTCAAACATTTTTTACGTGGTCGTGGAATCGAGCACCATTCACGTTCAACACTCGCGCCGTCAGTCTGGACCGCTGTCGGAGACCTCTCGTCTTTTATTTCGACGGAATTGAGGAATTCGAGGGTGGTCGATACACTTCGTCGAGATATACGAGGTTTCAGGCAGACTATCAGAGGAAATGCATGAGCGAAAATTATGAAGCAGCTCATTTGGTGAAGGGGTTCAATGTCTCTGCTGGCTTGCTTGATCCTCAATTTTGGAACAAGGTATTGAATCTTTCTTACATTGCATTGTTTATTGTTTGCTTTTTGAAAGACATTCTAATGGTAGAGATCTCGTAATCAAGTGTGTAATCGAACCGAGTAATATAGTGCTCAAATTTGACTCGTTTAATACTGAGTTAATCTTCGAGGTTTTTTTTATCGAATACTTCGAAAATTTTAAATTTAAGTTATTTATTATTATTTTGAAAAAAATAGTTATTTATTGGAGTTTTATCAATTTAGTACCCAAAATATAGTTTAATTATTGATTCATAACCAAAAGATTAATTCTCAATTCAAAACCCGAAAGATCAAACAATTCGCAGTCCAGAACCTGATCAGGTTCTGGACTGCGAATTGTTTAATCTTTCGGGTCCTCAATCGATAATTAACCTTATTTATTCTAAATTCGACATTTTATATTTTTGTACTAATTTAGCTTACGAGCTTACAAGTCGAGTACTGTTTAGTTTAAATTTGATTCGTTTAATAAAAAGCTTTTTTAATTAAGCTCGAATGAACTTTTATCGAATCAACATTTAAAATTCACGAACATTTGTGATTCATTTACAGCGTAACAAACTAGCAATAACATTTGTTAAAGCTATGGTTGCGCAGAATTTTGCGGGTGATTAGTAATTTGGTATGGATAATAAAATATTGGTTGGTGATTTTGTTGAAAAATAGGGGCCACGTAGGCAGTGCTGTCAGATTGTGAGTGGTTCGGCGCAACGGGACGACGTCGTAGTCAGAATAAGAGACTGCAATCAATGGGAGACGGTGTCGCCGCCGTAGAAGATGTAATTGGATGATGTGAGAGAAATATTTTAACCTAATTTCGGCGGCTAGTGAATTGGGCTACTATGTACAACTCGTGATGCTTAGTGTACGAGTCTATAAATTTTGGACATCTACTCGTGATGTATAGTAGGCTTGATTAAATTCAGTTATATTTAATGATTTTATCTTATACTCCCTCCGTCTCAATTTAATTGTCCCATTTTCTTTTTTTGTCTGTCTCAGATCAATTATCTCATTACTAAAAAAAGATAATTTTTTCATACTCAACAATAAAATATTAACTCCACTCAACTTATTTTATACTCACACTTCTTGGTTATTGTATCCGGTTAATCCGAGATAATTAAGTTGGGACGGATGTAGTATTGATTTAGATTTATTTTATATTAATTGTTTTTGTGGATACCTACAACACACATTTAATACAAATTTATTGAATTACGTACATAATTTAAGCTAAGATGTGGAAAACATGTACTTAATGAAAAAGTGTACCAAGTCAAAGATTCTCAAAGCAAATAATAATAATAATAATAATTATTATTATTATTATAATTATTATTATAATATATTCATAAGAAATTATCAATGAAAAACTCATAGTTTGAAATTATAAATTGCCATGTTGTTTGAGGTTCGAA
Organism: Plectranthus barbatus; assembly: GCA_026898455.1. Taxonomy (NCBI): domain Eukaryota; kingdom Viridiplantae; phylum Streptophyta; class Magnoliopsida; order Lamiales; family Lamiaceae; genus Plectranthus; species Plectranthus barbatus. Next base: position 53,331 of record JAPKLW010000674.1, read on the forward strand.
TTATTGGGATAATAGAGAGTTCGAAATTTATCAAACAATAACAAGCAACAAAAGAGAAGATAATCTATGGAATGTATAAATGACGAGAAATAATCGTAAAATAATGAAAAGAATGCTCAAATTAAAGAGACGAGAGCGTATTTAATTCAGGGATTCTGCAGATATTCCGGCAGCATTACGATGTATTCTAGGCATCAAAAGATGATGAAAATTGAGTTCTCCACCCCTATTTATAGATAGGGTAAGGGGGGAAACGTTTGACCTAACCCTAATTTCGAATGGGTTCGTGCTCGCTGAAATTCAATAGCAGCTTCAGGTTTTTTGGGGTTGGTTAGGGCTTTCAACGGTCGCGCGCCGCCAGGTTTCTAGGGTGTTTTCGTCCTACTCCTCGGTACCGACCCCTTTAGGTGCTCGAAATCGAGGAGCTAAGGGGGTCGGTGGTGATCTCTAGACTTAAGCGTGTCTGAGTCTTCTGTCACTCCAAGTGAGCCTACAATTATGAGCCGGTGGTTACTTGGGCCGATGAATTAATATGTCTGGGCCTCGGAGGCCTGACCCCAACACATTTTTTGTTGGCCCAAAACTTATTTATTTGTCCCGAAATATCTTGGACTTTCCAAATGACCTAAAATTAATCTGTATTTCAAAAATAAGAGTCCAAAATCAATCTCAATATTCTCAAAAGAAAATTCAATCTTAATGAGTGCCACTAATTAAATGCTAGGATGTGAATCCATAGTAAGAAAATTATTGATTCAATATTAAAAATATTTTAATTATCAATAAATTATCCATTCAGATTCGAAAAATTATATAATTTTTAATTCATTGAAAATAATTTAAGACCATCACAAATACTTACATTACTAAATGTATTCATTAACACATTAATATATAGAGTGAGATTTATTAATACCCACTTTCAGCTATAAGCATTTCAAAAATACCCAAAACATTATATTACTTTAAGAAATACACACTTGCACATATCTGACAATTTTCAGAAGTTAAATGTCGTTATTTTCACAAAAAAACATGTAGAATGAGACATGTTGAATAAAAAAGTAAAACTGTCGGTCAATTACTTATATATTACACGGGATTCGACTAACAAATAATTAAAAAATGTTCTAAAAAAGATAGCCGAAGTCGGTGCCATGTTGGTCTGTGTCGTCTGCTGAGGAACCGACCCTCGACAACGACCAACGTGGCAATATGAAAAAAATAATTTTAGCCACGTCAGTCGGTATCGAGGCCACGTAGGTCGACGTCGCGGATGCCGACTAACGTGGCTTCGATCCACGTAGGTTGGTGTCGAGGTCGGTGTCTTATAACTGACACCGACTCGGCACCGACCAGGCCCCTTTATGAAAAAAATAAAACGGAAAAAAACCTATTTTCTTGGCATTTCGACTTCAGACGCCGACTTCTTCAAGAACACAGCATTCGACTTCACACGTCGGCATCAGTAATCTACCAAAACTTCACAAAGTATTCTCACGCAATGGCCGCCCATAATGATGTAAATAGTTTCAACCATTTTATTCCATTTGAACCGTGTATTTTCGTTCTTTTTCTCTAATTATTTAGTTTAATTATTTTACAAAAATTATGTGTAAATTTGTGTTGAACAATGTGCTATTAGATTAGTTTGATTGATTAATTTAGGGTCCCAAACATAATTGATGGTGTAAGCTTGGCAAAATTAGGTCAAAATCAAATTAGGGGAAAACACAAAGACACTCGAAATTAATCAAATTATGGATAATTGAAACCTTATATTTTTAATTAGGTTCTATTAGATGCTTATTTGGTTTTAATTAAATTAATTATGTTGTGGATGTTTATTCTTGTATAATTTGGTTGAATTCGACCAAATTAAATTAATTTATTCTTGTATAATTTGGTTGAATTTAATCAAATTAAATTAATTATTGTAGATGTTTGATTCAATCAAATTAAATTAATTTATTAATTTTCATGTTATTTTTTTATTAAATTAATTATGTTGTTGATGCTTACTTAGGTATATTTAGCGTTTATTAATTTAGGTATCTTTTAGTTTGAGAAAATAATGGTCCTAGTGCTTCCGCTCCTTCAGTAGAGCTCTTAAGTTTCCAAATTAAGTGTCATGATGATAATACATTGCTATTCTTGGTTGGTGGGAAAGTGATTCGTTTTGGGGTGGCTGAGTTTGCACAGGTCACTGGTTTGGGTTTTGGGTCCTCGTCCTTTGATCCTTGTTCTGATGATCATGATGTTTCTTCTAGATCATCTGTTTTTAGAAAATTCTGTGAAAATAAGCAATTGACAACAAATGATTTGTTTAAGAAATTTAAGGAGTGTACTGTACATCGTGAGGATCACTTACTTTACTTGAGGGTCGCCAACATATTAGCTTGTTGGTGTTTTGTGTTGGGGTACCATGATAGGCGGTTGGTTGAGAGGTGGTTATATGTCCTAGTGGAGGATTTGGGAATGCTTTCCCGTGGGGGCTTATTCCTACCAGGGTTTACTACACTACATTTCAGCTATGCCTAGGACTAGAGACCGAGATGGCCTCAGCACGATGAGTATTCATGGGCCTATTTGGGCATTACAGGTATTATAGTAACTAAAAAATCATGGCTTATAAATTATGATATAGATATTGTAGAGTTAACATTAATATGTTTGTAGGTATGGGCCTATGAGGCCATTCCGGAGTTGGGACTTGCATGTTGCAACCTCTTGTATCCTCAGGCGCTTCCACGATTTGCTAAGTGGAAGTTTGTAAAAGTAAATGCAGACAAGTGAGGGTCGTGGTCTGCTTTCTTTGCCAGAGATCAGGTATTATACTGATTTGTTGTCTTGTCACAATATTTTAATTTTCTAATTATATTTATAAAAATTGCAGATTGAGGCTTACTCGTCCTTACCTCCTTCTACTGACGAGCAAAATAAGAACTATTACCAGTCTGCACTCATGCCAACGTCACTAGGCGTCGGATGGCGGCATCCCGATGTAGTTGTGCCTCCGAAGAAAGGTAGGGGTGAGGGAGTGTATATAGGGGGTAGAGACATGGGTCATAGGCAACCGGTAGGAGATCATCATGAGAGGAGTGGGGGTTTAGGATATGAGGGGCACCGTGAGAGTGGTAGTCCATCTCATGAAGGGAAGAGGGAGGCCTCATCTAGTGGAGGTACTAGGAGGAGGCGAAGCCGATCTAGCAGCATGGGTAGGTTGATCAAGGATGGTGTAGATGAGATCAAGACTTCTGTATCCAATCTCTTTCGTTCATCTAGATGTGCCCACGACACTGATGCTCAGGGGTTGAGAGCGACGACATTGGGGGGCACATGAGTCCCCATCGCGATCAGGTACTGTATTTTAGAATCAATTTTTATATAGTTTGGTGCAATATTTATTCTTATTTGTTTGATGTTATGTTGATTGTTGAGCAGGAGGCTCACTCTTCAGCTAGACAGAGTCGTTCTCGACAGTCCGGTGCGAGATGCAGTCGGACTCCACAGATAGAGCACCCGGTGGAGTTTGAGCATCCGGTGGAGACTGAGCACCCAGTGGAGACTGAGTCGCGGCGCGATGATCAGGTGACATAATTTTTGTTGACTTTAATGATAAAGATAAATGTTTAACATGCATATCCTATTTGGGTACTTGTAGTTGGTACTTCATACTGGCACTAGCACCAGGCGTAGTGGTTCACGACGGAGCGCCTCTAGACGTAGTGCTTCACAGCGCCATGATGATCAGGTAAATGCTTATATGAAGATATTATGAATGGTTACATTATAATTTTTCTTGAAATTTCCATTTAGTTGTTGGACCAGCCTGAGACTTCTAGGAAGCCATCTCGTGCAGGACGGAGCGTACAAGGACAAGAAAATCCGCAGCCTATCAATCAAGATGAACTGGTTAGTTTGATTTGATTATTTAAATAAATAATTTTTTTATATCGCAATTATTTTACTTTATAATTATTGAAGTATACTTTTATCTTCAATTTGTAGTTGCTTCTTAGTCATGTACCAGCCCACTGGTCTTATCAGATAGAACAGAACTATTTTGAATGGGTGAGAGAGGGGACCGTCTCACGGGTGTTTATGCACCATCCAATTGTATTGAACAAGGGATACTTTGAAACTATTCAGGATGCGAACATTGATTTATTCCCTGATACGGTGGAGCATGTTTGTTTATGTTTGCAACGCAAGCTCAATGATGCGAATATAACCGCATGGCGGTTCATGCGACCGTCTTTCTACGTAAGTATCATATTTATTAATATATATTGTTTGCAAGAAAAATATTGATTATCTTTTGTTGGCAGCCTGTTATGAGGAAAACGTTCCGGCCGTCAGCATTGGAGAGATGAGGTGCATTTGAGCCAGAGCTTTTGCTTGATTACATGAAGGGGACTGATCGTGCTATTTCTCGTCCTTTAGAGACTGCTAATATTGTAAGTGATATATTCATTTGTAAACTTTAAGTAGGTCTCAAATAAGATATTACCTAATTATTTATTTCATGTCATGCAACTTATTGTGCCATGTAATCTCCTAAATCATTGTTACACTGTGAAATTAGAGGTTGCTACATGGACATGCACTGTGTATGATCCATACATGGCATACACTATTGCCGAACAGAGAGCTGCCAGACAGGCTGAGCTCAGGAAGATGACAGATCACATGAGGCATTTCTTCCAGATTGGAGATTATTGGACCAAACATGTTTTTAATTATCAGATTGCTTCGACCAGAGAGATGAGGATCCGATGGCAGAATGGAACGTCATGATGTTGTATATGCATGCACGGTTATGGAGATGTTAGTGTTCGAAAGGCCTAGTGTTGAATGGATGGAAGATTCGTCTAAGACATCCTTTTATCGTCAATATTTAGCTGAGATTATATTTGGTAACACTTACCCTGATGAAGAATAATTGTATTTGTTTATTTGTTGTATTTGGTGACACTTACCATGTTTAGGGTTTATTTGTTGTATTTGGTGACACTTACCATGTTTTATATAACTGCATTTTTTGAATATGTGAAATTTAAAATAATGATCTGATTTAGAACAAAGTACAAACATTCTGCAAACTAAATGGATACATCAATTATAATCAAAATGATCTGATTTAGAGCAAATTTAACGTTCAGTGTTTGCAGCTCACTCCGGACACAATCGCCTCGTATGTTGTTCAGATCCACACACGCTACAACATTTATGCGTGCGACGTCTACTAGTGGAAACTCGGGAATGCTCCGCACCAGATGGTCTTCGACTATTCCTAGGACGACCTGCTCGACGAGTTATGTTTGGAGGAAGTACTTTAATTGATTGTGCTTGGTTTGAAACTTGCCACTCATGATGAGGTGGAAGAGAATGCACGCTCCCACTGTATATATCAGCCGCAAATTATTCATCTTGTAATAATCGTGAATATAATCGTACAAGTTATCTCCATTGGTCCTGCAAATTAATATTAACATGTCAACAGAGTATTGAAATTATTTCGACCAAAAATCGTATCGAAACATACCGGATAGCAGCAATTGCATGAGAGCATGGTATCAAATCAAGCTGCCACTCACGGTATTGATAGGTCCTCGAATTCAAGTCAACCAATCGGGTTTGCTCTTCGTCACTAACCTTGAATTCCCCCCCCCCGATATTTTAACAACCATATAGGTATACGAAATCTCAGAAAGAGGAAATAACTTCTGAACGATCTATTCTGTCAATGGGTCTTCTCGTGCTGCAGCCTTAGCTAGTCTCTCGTCAAACCATTTTTCGACAATCACTCGGTATGATTTAATTATGGAACATATTGGCAAACGACGAGCATCTAGTAGTCTTGCATTAAAGACCTCAGCCGCATTTGTAGTCAAGAAGATGTAACAAAGGCCGTGTGTCGTTCCCGGAAATATATAGCTTACCGCATTTGAGATGCTGATGTGCTGGTCGGATACGATGAGTGCATCAGAGGTTAATTGGAAAGAATTTCGTAGTCGAGCCATAAATCATCTCCAACTCTCGTCATTTTCGATCGGACCAACACCAATAGCTAGCGGGAACACATTTTCGCTGCCATATTACGTAACAGCAACAAACATAATGCCTTTGTTTCTCCCCTTTAGATGCGTGCCATCAACAACGATCACTAGTCTTAATAAATTGGACAAGAAGGCACTCCGGGAAACACCTAGGGCGACAAACATATGTTTTTATGTTCCATCTGCTTCAAGATCAAGAGAGGTTACGGTGCCTGGATTGTATTGCTCCAGCACTTCAAGGTATTGTGGCAGCTTTTCAAAGGATTCGGCTATACTGCCATACAAAAGTGAAATAGCAGCATTACGAGCACGCAAAGCAATACCGTAAGTTGTTAGAATTCCAAATGATCACTGCAGCTCGGCCATAATCTCTCGGGGCTTACTTATCGCCCCGTAATGATGCATCCTTCTTGCAAAATATGCAACTGCAGCCTTTGATCGGATAGATCTGGCACTGACTCCCGCAAGATTGATCTGACAATTATGATTTGGTACAAATTTGCGCACTATTCAGCACTTACTCCTGCAGATTGCCCGTATTACAAAGGAGCAATTCACCGATCTCTTGCAAACATACTCCACGCGTTCATGATCGGAGCGCCGTACTTTAAACTCCTGTCGCTGCTCCATATGCCACAGTGCCACAGCAATGAACAATTCATCTTTACTCCAGATGAAGGAGTTCAATGACAATTCTATCTCGAGTATAGCTGAGACATCTTTTACTGCAGCCGAATAGGATGTCTCGTCTTCCCTAATTGAAAGCTACCAATTATTTAATTCAGCATCCACTTCGCATCCTTCTGGCAGAGGATGTGCCGGCATAAGATTTGAGATAAAAGCAGACATACCGCCAGCATTCTAAATCCAGGCTGAGAATTCAGCAACAGTACAATTAAGACGAAAATTACTATCGTCTCTGAACGACTCATCATCCGAATCCGGTTCATCATCGTCCAAATCTGGTTCATCATCGTCATCGAGATCCACATGGACACCACCTATTTTAGTTTCGTCGTATGGAACTTCTTGGGTTACAACAGGATCCATATGCTCATCCTCTTCATCATTTTCTTCAACAGGAGCCTCTTAATTTAGGTTGGGAAGTTGTGAGCCGCTACAGCTTGCACTTCCATGAACAAAAGTATTAAAGAGACCTTGACCATAAGAATCTTAATTGGTGTTCGGAGATGCACCAAAATACATCAAAGACCCAAATCTTTGAAGGTCATCAGCCGTTAGACTAAAATACTGGTTCGGTGGTGGACTCATTGAAGATATAAATGGTCTGTACGGTGATGGTCGTCGCTGTGAATTCCCAACAGCAGGACCCTTCATAATAACAAAAATATTGGGCTCTGAATATAGAGCACAAAGCCGCTGCAACTCCAAATCAGTCGTCGACATAGATTTCACAATTCTTCCGCTGCGGCTTTGAGACGTATAATACAAATTATACTCACCAAATATATATTAAGCATAAAAAATCTGATGGATGTTGCTTCTCAAATAATTTACAGATGTATTGGTGGATAGAACGTAAATCAATCGTTCTTGTCCACCAATATAGTTGCAGGAATCATCCAACTGACCATTGTAGTGAACAAAAATTGAACATCAGTTCTCCATCTTTACGTAGATATAAACCGAAAGAATGGAAAATGAGAATAAAGAATACTGTAAAGTTAGAGAAAAAAAGACATAGAAGAATTTGATTTTTCTACAAATGTGAGTGTAAAAGTGAAGGACAACAGATTTATAATTCGATCTCAATTATGAGTACATCTACAAACTGTTTAAATATATTACTAATAACTATATTTACACCCACGCGTTGCGCGAATAAAATTTAGATATTCATAATATATTAGAATATTAATTTAACTCAAGATGTACAGATTAATCCGAATAATTTGAGTTAAAAATCAAATTCGGTAAAAAGGGTAGGATGAGTTCGATCCCTCCTACCAACAACCCACCAGTTGGAGCTTGAGAGGGGCTACGACCCTAGCACCGAGGGTAGACATTCGTGCCCTGAGGGGTAGGTGTGGGTTGGAGTGCATCGGACTGCATGCCCTGACATTGGTCCCTGGGGGGAAATGTTACAAAAAAGTGCTCCTACCAACAACCCGCCAGTTGGAGCTTGAGAGGGGCTACGACCCTAGCACCGAGGGTAGACATTCGTGCCCTGAGGGGTAGGTGTGAGTTGGAGTGCATCGGACTGCAGACCCTGATATTGGTCCTTGGGGGAGGGGGGGGGGATGTTACAAAAAAGTGCTATCAAGCCTATAGTTGAGATTCATTCATATTTAATACAAACTTTAATTTAGCACTTGACCATAACTATATATATATATATATATATATATATGTATATATAATCGAATTAAACATTATTTACAAAGCAATTAACCACAAACATAAATTATGTTTAATTTTTTAATTTTTGATACATTAATCCCTACCATTGATGCTATCAATCCAATGGTTGAGATTTATTCCTATTTAATACAAACTTTAATTTTGCACTTGATCATAACTATATATATAATGAGATAACTAATGGAAAAGAATACATTAGAAATATTTGATTAACCACTAACGGAAATTATATTTAATTTTTTAATCTTTGATACTTTAATCTCTACCATTGATGATATCAAGTATCAATCCAATGGCTGAGATTCATTCCTATTAAATACAAACTTTAATTTAGCACTTGACCATAATATATATATATATATATATATATATATATATATATATATAATTGAATTAAGCATTATTTATAAAAAAAATTAACCACAAACATAAATTATGTTTAATTTTATAATCTTTGATACTTTAATCTCTACCATTCATGCTATCAATCCAATGGCTAAAATTCATCCTATTTAATACAAATATTAATTTGGCACTTGATCATAACTATATATATATATATATATATATAAATATATATATATATATTTCATCATGTTTTTCTTCTGGCGTCAATATAACAATCGAGTACAAGAAAGCAAATCCTAGTGGTGAAGTGCTAAGCCACTGTAAGGCTTGCACGCTGTGGTCGATCCATACTTGTGGCATGTGTACTATGCCCAACATAAGGATTTGGGACGTCAAAGAGCACATGGCTTAAAATATGTAGATGTTGAATACTGCCGTAAAAGATTTGAATGATTTTACCGCAAGCACAGAGACACCGGTTGTATACTACAACTCTCCTATTTTTTGCGGCTCCTGCAGCCAGAAGCCCCAGGCAGTATTTGCTACCATAGAGAAGACGGCCACGCCAATCAACATGGCCGTCGGCCACATATTGTTTATTCGTCACGAATTATTCTCATTGGGTTCATCATGATGTTGTGCACTGGCATCTTCCATTTGGTGATGCGGTGACAAGTAAAGCTTGAACCGGGGAAAGAAAAATAAATAGGTTGAAGTCCAGGGAAGAGCTAAAGTGGAATGAGTCGGTAAAGCATGCACGGGTTGGGGAATATTATATATTGACTGGATTCGATTCATATCTTCCATTTCTATCTTGTGGTCCCAATCCCTTAACATTAAAAGTTGAAACAAAAATATTTTGAGCTGCGTGCATGGACTTCTTCAAATAAGAGAACTTTTATTGAAACTTGGAAATCCCTATGAGTACGGTTATTGCATTGGAAATTGTAGTCCTCAAATTGGATATATCTTGAAATTATGAATTTTTCTCCACACTCAAACTTTTTAAATATATTACTAATAACTAGATTTACACCCGCGCGTTGCGCAAAAAAAATTTAAATATTCATAATATATTAGAATATTAATTTAACTCAAGATGTACAGATTAATCCGAATAATTTGACTTAAATATCGAATTCGGTAAAAAAAAAGCTCATATAATGAGATAACTAATGGCAAATAATACATTAGAAATATTTGATTAATCATACAAAGCTCATATATATGAGAAAAATAACTAAGTTTTCGGATGAAAAATGTTTAATGATTATATTTTGTTAAGATTCAAATAGGACAAAGATATAAATAATATTATTTTTTAAAGTTTGATACTTTAATATCTACCATTTATGCTATCAATCATATGGTTGAGATTCATTCCTATTTAATACAAACTTTAATTTAGCACTTGATCATAACTATATATATATATATATATATATATATATATATAATCGAATTAAGCATGATTTATAAAGCAATTAACCACAAACAGAAATTATGTTTAATTTTTTAATTTTTGATACATTAATATCTACCATTGATGCTATCAATCCAATGGTTGAGATTCATTCCTATTTAATACAAACTTTAATTTTGCACTTGATCATAACTATATATATAATGAGATAACTAATGGAAAATAATACATTAGAAATATTTGATTAACCACTAACATAAATTATGTTTAATTTTTTAATCTTTGATACTTTAATCTCTACCATAGATTATATCAAATATCAATCCAATGGTTGAGATTTATTCCTATTAGATACAAACTTTAATTTAGCACATGACCATAACAATATATATATATATATATATATATATATATATATATATAT
>JAPKLW010000674.1:76787-89030 GCA_026898455.1 Plectranthus barbatus
AAAAAATAAACCATATTTCATCGAGAAAATTGAATGAATACCTGCATCTTGCGAAGGGGAAGAAGTCTCCACCATTCTCACCGGCATTTTGCAATCGGTTGGATCGATTGAAATCGAAAATTGTCAATATTTTACAATCGATTTAAAACCCCAAATCAATTTCTCGCCCCTTTCAGCACAGCAAGGCACACGACACTGTATTCTAGCTCAGCAAAAATCGCTGTTTTTCTTTCTCTTTTGCTATTTTTTTTTTCTCCTCCGCTTCGGGATGTGAAAGCGTGATTAAATGTAATATAAGTGTCCGTATCAATTTAACTTGAGTTAAAATGCGGGTTAAGTTGGAAATATTTTTGCACAAAAAAAAATTTAGCTCGAATAGTCCGTGATAGAATTATCCAAAATCCGACGGATTGACATGATTAAACTGCTAATTTTTTTATTAATATATTTAACATATTTATAGTACTAAAATCTACTTTTAATATTTAAAAATCATATTTATTAATTAAGTTTTAAGTTTTATAATTTTTATTTAGTTCAAATAGTATTCAATACATAATTAAGTTTATTTATTTATGAAGTTGAAACATATTCAAATATTGGTAAATTAAAAAAATGTATTGCTAATAGTAAAATTATCATTATATAAAAAATTGTGATGTGTTTTATATTTTTTATAAGAGAAATAATATTTTGTTTACTTTTATTATTTAAAATATTAAAAGAGAGTAAAAATATATTAAAAAAAAATAATTAACAAATTCATTGACCCGACGAGCTAAACCGGAAATCGAAAAATTATGATAAAGACTTTTAAGATCGAAAAAATTTCAGTTCGATTTAATCCGGACCAAATAACCCGCAGTCCGATAAAACTGACACAAAACTTAACGGGCTGACCTAATTGAAGTTCCTAAATATAATCATAAATAAATATTCATCGGATGTATTATTTTATTCATTTATCATTTCATCTTTAAATTCTTTTCTTACCTAAAAGATATGCACAATCATGCATGGTGTGAATTTTATTTAATTGTTACAATGGCCTACATGCTCTAATTAATATACATAAAAAAATCTAGGCATTTGTGTAAGAGAAGTTTAGTAAATGAACAATATATATTACAAGATTTAACCTAATTGATCAATCAAATCTAAGCCAACAATTCAAATCGATTGGCCATATATGTCATACGTACAAATTAAACGAATTTTGCTCCTCTCCGCTTACTCGAGTTTTGCACGCTCGACATCTGTCTTTTCTCTTCCCTTGTTGACATATACGAGCCAATGACTTGTAACACTCTCGAGCCTCAACGACCAGTCGAGAGAACAGAGTTAGTAACGGAAGACGTGCCAGTGAACATGGCCAGAGTTTTAGAGGAATATTTATACGACGTTCCCAAATCATCAAATCCTTCGTAGCATGCAAAGGGATGCCCGGTCTCACAAAGGCCGACCGCCCTTAAGTCCGGCAAATCCATCTCTCTCTCCAAAAACCTCACCACCTCTCTCATACTAGGCCTCATTTCTGCCCTAGAATGGCAACACAACAACCCTAATTTCAACACCAACTCCACTTCATCTTTACCATAATCTCCCCTCAAATTTGGATCAACCGCTCCAACTATCTCCCCTTTACTCCACAAGGAGTAAACCCACTCTAGCAAAACCGATTTCTCGCACTCGCCTTTCGGCTCGACCGGCCTCCTCCCGCATCCCACCTCGAGTAAAAAAGCCCCGAACGCATACACGTCCGTGCTGGTCGTAGCCCGGCCCGTACGCGCATGCTCCGGGGCTAGATACCCGAGGGTCCCGACGACGTGAGTCGTCTGAGGATCCGACCCATGGTCGTATAATCTGGCTAGACCGAAGTCCCCTAGCCGGGGTTTTAACTCGCCGTCTAGTAGTACATTACTAGCCTTGATGTCTCTATGCACCACCACTTGCTCCCACTCCTCGTGGAGGTAGAGTAGGCCCGCCGCCACGCCTTTGACCACCTGGAGCCTCTGGCTCCAGGTGAGGGTGGCGGCGGGGTGGTCGTGGAGGTATTTGTCGAGGCTACCGTTCGGCATGTAGTCGTAGACGAGTAGAAGCTCGCCTTTGCGGCGGCAGTAGCCGAGGAGGGGGACTAGGTTGCGGTGGCGCAGCCGCCCTATGCTGACGATCTCCGCCACGAACTCCTTCATCCCCTGCCGTGATTCGTGGGAAACTCTTTTCACTGCAACTTCGAGCTTTGATTTCGGCATCACGCCTCTGTAAACTTTGCCGAATCCGCCTCTTCCCAAGAGCTCTCTCTCTCTAAATCCCTTCGTTGCTTTGTATAAATCTTTGTATCTGAATCTGTGTGAAGTGTAGTCGAGCTCCCAACCTTCCATAACTTCTGCAAACTTCCATTTTCTTCTGTAATAGTAAGCGACGATGAAAATGGCCGCCGCTGCAAAAGCCAGAGATAACAGAGGCAAAGCGACGGTTACGATCTTGGATTGTGGCTTCGGCCCCACTCGCGGCAGCTTCGGCAGTTCGGAAAGATCCAGCGGCGGCGCTCCGCCGCCGTTGATGCTGAAGCTCCACCCCAAGACATAATGAGATGTCAACAGCGGCGCCGCGGAGAAGCCGACATACGAAATTCGATTCACAACCGGGGTGAGATCGTACCTCAGCGAAATCAAAGGAACCCTAGGTTTCAAATCCCCAATTTCGAACGGAGCCAGCGTCACGTTCAGCAACTCCGAATCGCCGTCGTAGTCGATCCAGGCCTGCAATCGCCGCCCGCTATTCAGAGTCAGATTCAGAAACGACTGCTTCTCCTCGTCGTAATAAGCCGCCGGCTTCGCCGCGACGGAAAACAAGCTGTTCACGTCGATCCCGACGTGGTTGTCGTCGGTGTCGTTGAACTCGGTGCTCCTCAACGTGTCGAGCTCCACCGCGAAAACGTGGTTCGAACTATTTCCGTTGTTGGAATCATTAAACAATCCGAGGTAGGTGCTCGGAAACGCCCCCGGCAGCCGCGGCGCCGGCGCGATGACGAAGGCCATGCCGTGGCCGCCCAGCTTCTGGAAGTCAGGGACTATCGCGAAAACGAAGCGGGTGGAAAATGAGAATACCGAAGAGTTGGAGGGGTTCTTGAAAATAAAAGGGGCAGGGTAGAAAGCATGCCCCGTTTGCTGCTTCGTGTCGTTGGAGAGACGGAGGAGGCCGTTCTCCGCCACGGCGGCGACGCCGTCGAGGCTGAGGTTGGCGGATTTGAACCCATTGAAGGCGAAGGATGAGGAATCCGAAGCTGCGAAGTGGAATTGAGTCAGTGCTGCAACTGCAAGTGCAAGATTGAAGAGAGAGAGAAGCATGGCTGAAGGGGCATGCTATGCAATGGGAGTGGAGGTAATCCTAAATCTAAGACATCATGATTTGCATTAAATTCTTTCACCTGCCCTAATTAATGGGGAACCTTCTTCAATTATAGCCACAAATTCAGAGATAATGCGACATATTCAAATTTTTTTGGGAGAATTTTTGTTGGTCTTGCTCAAATTTATGTATAATAGTATTTCAAGTGATTATTAAGAAAGACTGTAATTTTAGTCTAGCCAACTATAGAAAAAGACTAAAAAATCGAGAATTTTCAGCAGCCAGAGGAGACTAGAGACTTGAGATTCTTACAAACATGAGGAATAATTAAATTTGTAGCAGCCCATGACGCCAATGTCTCTTTAGGAGAAATGAATATTAATTCAAAAAAAAAAAAAAAAAAAAAAAGCAAGATGTCATCAATTTGTTGGTTAGCGTTGGAGCCAAATTTGGTTGGGTTATACAGATGAGGTCCAATAAAGATGATATCAATTAGAGTTCAGAGTCCACAACGAGGAATGAGCCCGATCCAAGGCTACACGTGACCTCGGGAGGACCATCCGCAGGCAGCAGGACTACGAACTATAGGCAAGGTCTCATCCGCAACCCTCACGACCTACCTGGAGGACCAAGGGAAAAACATCAGGTCGTGCTTAACTCGGAGAACCGTTAGAGACCCTAGCTGAACCGCCCCGGAGAAATAGGAACTACCCCGAGTTTCTTACAAAACTCATTGGGGAGAGGCCAAGATAATAGGGATCAGAGTGCGAGAAAATCGGAGAACCGTTGGAGAATCCTAACTAAACAACCTCCGAAAAGGATGCAACCGCCAACCTTCAGTCACGACCTCTGAGAAAACCGGAACTGCCCTCTAAATTCTTTAGGATGTAACGGCTCCTCTTGAACTATAAAAGATGAGCCGATAGGTCATTTCGAGCACAATTTTTCCCCTATTACATTTGTACTTTGCAAATTTCAGGATTCACGCTTTATTTTTCATCATCAAATCGTGTTATTTCATTGTTCTTTAGTTATTTTCCTCTTATTTCTTACAAGTTCCAAGGATCCCCATTTCATAAAAAATTGAACCTCAACAGTTAGTTATGACAAATTTTGACACAGTACGATAAACATGCACAAATTCGCATGACAATAATGGGTTTAAACACAACATGATAACAAGCTTTGCACACGAACACGATATTTATCTGTTAAAAACCCGAGAATTCGATCCAATAATATGATATTGACACAAACACGACATGAACACAATTTTTTTTTAAGAAAGTTATAATGAGTAATACAAATACGATATATTATTGGATAAGTTAATCCGATACTCACACGATACGAAGATTTTGTATTCTTAACGGGTATACACGATAACAATCTAACACGTACGAATTGTCTATCCTAGTTTATTTATCAACATTGATACATGTCCCCTTTTTTTTTTTTTTTTTTTTCTTACTTTACACCTGTTAAGTGAATCATGTTATTTTCCCACCTTTCGTTTTCACTTAGATTAAATTTCAAAGCCTTTTTTAAGTTTGTGTCATTTGCAAATTATTAGATACAAAGAAGTGAGGGGGAATGGGATTCTTATGATGTTGAAGTGCAATGACAAAAATGTTACACGTTGTTGAAGAAAATGTATCCATTATTATATACCTAATGAAGACCAACTTTTTATTGATTTTATGCATTTAATATATGTAATAAATTAGGGAGAATTTGCAACATATATGCCGGTGAAAGCAAGGATTTCGAATAAAATAATTTATCAAGAATTCCATTAATCTTCATATGGGGTGGCCCCTGTTTCTAGAAAATCTGCTATATACACAACATCAAATGTGTATATATTATATGCTAAAAATATAATAATTAAATGAATAAAATTTGAAAAAAAAATGGATTGTTGTAATATTTGCCATTTATGTTGGTGGATGGTGTGCTTCAAGAAATGGGTCCCAATTCCCAAATGGTCGGTTTGACTTGTTTGCAACTATTATTGCTTCATGATATATGAAACACAAGCACGTGCATTAAGAAAAATTAAACAAATTAAAATGCAGTGACATGATATACACAGACTTTATTTAAGTAATATTTACATGGGCCAGTTTCAAGATTGATAAAAGAAAAAAATATGCAGCGCTTAGTGGGGGCCTTCACTTAGGTATTTTTTTTAAAAAAATCTATTTTTTAAAATTACTTTTTTTTTTATTTTAGTTATTGAAATACATATTTAACTATTGAAAATATTCACTATCCCTAAAAATCAGGGCTGAGCATTCAGTCAATTCAGTTCAAAACCGACCAAAACCCAAACTGATCATATAGTCAATCGAACCAAATATTTTGGTTCGGTTCTTAGTTGGTTCGGTTCCAATTGAATTCAGCTTAGGTAGAAGGCGCGCACTGGCTCAATCGTGTGACGGCCAACAATTCGCAGCGCAGGTCCCAGCCTCTAAGGGCGCACGCGTTGGTTTAGCCGTTCAGGTTTGCAACTCGCACAGCCGGTTCAGATCGCCTATGAGCTGACGACAGGGGGTGATTGTTGAGTGTGTCGGATGGTTGTCGGTTTGTGAATGGGAGAAATTAGATTTAGGGATCTAGGTATTGAGGGATAATAATTTATATTAATTATATATATTATTTAATTTATTAAAATTAGTTCGGTCGGTTCATTGTCCGAATCCGTTGTTCAAAACCGACAACGAATCAAACTAATTTAGTTTTTTTGGTTGTAGAACTGACAACTGAACTGACCATGATCAAATTTCATCGGTTCGATTCAGTTTCTGCACATCACTACTAGTGGCGTATCTAGGCCTATTTTTGGGGTACAAAATTTATTTTTACTAAATATATATATATATTTATGTATTTTTATTCTTATTTATATTTTTTTACATAATATATCTCCATATTAAATGTTAATTATATATTTTACCCCCGATTTTGAAATTCTAGACACGCCACTGAATTCACTACTAAAAATGAGGAAATTTATCTTCAATTATAAACATAACTTTCATCACAGACACAAAACCTCTCCTTCAATTCTAGACGGTAACTTCATCGGCGTCGCCGAGCGCCGCCTCCTTCAGATACTTCTCAGACAGCTGAATCCTCTTCACATTTTCCTGCTCTTGGACAAGCATATCACCATACTCGATCAGCTTCGCGAGGCTCATCTTCGGCTGCTCGAATTCCGGCAGCTTCTCCCTCGAGTTCACCAGCTTTCCACCCATATTCTCCACTCCTACATTCACTATCCATTTCCTCACCTCATCATCATAAACTCTAGCCCTCACCGCTCCAAAAAAGTCTGCACACACACCAAATATTTCATACATTTCTCATTATTAGGCCGCTGCACATGGGATAGG
Organism: Plectranthus barbatus; assembly: GCA_026898455.1. Classification (NCBI taxonomy): domain Eukaryota; kingdom Viridiplantae; phylum Streptophyta; class Magnoliopsida; order Lamiales; family Lamiaceae; genus Plectranthus; species Plectranthus barbatus. The sequence continues at coordinate 83,537 of JAPKLW010000674.1, forward strand.
CAGAGCAGTGGCGGATTCAGAAATACCTCGTACGAGGTTTCATTAAATTTTTACGTAACAAAAAAATTACGTAATTAAGTAAAAAAAATCAACTCATAGTAATAATGAATAAAATACGTATAAGAATTCATATATCAAATCTAATCTCACTATTCTATAAATATTTAAAATCTCAGTACTAAATATATAAAATAAAAGAATTGACTCATCTTATCTCTAAGCCCCTTCACAACTTGTTTTTCATCAATTTCAACACCCATTCTTCTTAATAACTTACCAAAGAACTAAATTCTATTATAAAATATCATATCATCAAAAAGAAAATTAAGTTAGGGGGCTGGGGTGAGCTCCAACCCCATTCTACATCAAACAGTGGGGATAGAACTGTAAATGAACCAAACTGTTCGTAAGTTATTCGGATCTTAACTTGATAAAAGCTTATTTATTAAATGAACCATACTTGAACATCATAATATTCGACTAGGAAGCTTATAAGCAAACTCGTGAGCTAGAATTTGTAAAAAAAATAAATAATTAATTTTCTTAAAGTAAGTTTAATGATTTAATAGTAAAAATAATGATACATTTTTAATAAGAAAAAATTGAATTTGAACCTGAATAAGATATTAAATTTGGAATAGATGATTTTTTTTATAAAATAATAATAAATATTTTAAATTTAGAAAGTTCGTTTAGACTCGACTAAGCCTCGTCAAAGTTTAAAGTCTTCGATAAAAAAGCTTAATTTGTGTTGGGAAATTTGGCTAAGTTTCCCTTCCCCAGTAGATACTTGCTTAGATTCTAGTTTGGTGTTTTGGTGGATCAAATCCTAAGTCCAACCAGCGTCAGTTTGTCTCTAGAATAGCTCTAGTCTCAAATGTAAAGTCCTGTTTAGGTCTTTTGAGTTGTAAGTCGCAGCTGATCAAGACTCATGCTGGCTACTATTCACCAGCATGAGATGTGCTTACCAGTTGAGAGAAGTCTCACCAGCAAGCGGCTGACGAAGACTCATGCTGACACTGTTCATCAGCATAGAGTTGAGCTATCGACTGGCTACTGTTCACCAGTGGGAAGATTTCATCAGCAGGAGGCTGACAGATCTACCAGCAGAATATGTGTTCTGGCTGACACTATTCACCAGCGGTGAAGCCACCAGTCACGGGAGATTCCAAGAGATAACATCAGACGAATTGGTAGACATTGATTGTGCTAAGGAAAGTCACCAGCAGAGACTGCCAGCACAAGGATCATCAGTATGATCTACCAGTCGGAGGTTATCAGCAGAATTGAAGATTCGCTCTCCCGAAGACTTAGAGACAAAAAGAAGATTCGTCTGAGGAAGTAACTGACAGTGTATGACTTTAAGGAGGATACCTTAAAGTCTATCAGTTCAAGACACCAGTTCCGATTCCTCGTACTGACGAATAGAGTCGTTCTGACACAAAGAGATCTGTGTCAGATAAAGCGTTCAAAGGTATGGCGCTTTCCGGAAATTCCTACCTGCCGCCTGCAGAAGGACATGCGAGGACAGAGACTTTTCCGGATGTATCCAAACGGCTAGTATTTGAATCTGAATCTCACGTCTATAAATACGTGAGATCCAACAGCATTCAATACTCTTGACACTCTTAGCTACTCTTGCCCAATCTTAGCCACTCTTGACCTACCGAAAGCTCAAACGCATTCATATCAGCGTATAAGCAATCTTTCGAGGCTTTTCTTAAAGCTACTCCGTGTGTCAATCATTTGAACACGAGACTCCAAGCTTCTAGCTTGTGAGTTATTGATCTCATTTGGTGTTCTTTCTCATTCCGAGGAAGAACATAGCAGCTCTTGAGCCAGCCAGCTCCAGAGTTATTACGGGCAGTTTTGCCGCCAGCAAGAGTCAAGTTCTTGGGAGAACTCAACACCCACGTCGTCAGTGGTACCGGTGGAGGTTGAAGTGACGTGCTCGCACTCCATCCAGCTGACAAGAGTTGAAGAAGGACAAGGACCGGGAGCGGTTGATCCAGTGAACTGGTAGACGAGGCATCTACCAGCTGGAAATAGATCGTAGGATATCTTGTACCGGATTACTCTCTTTAGTGAATTTCCAGTGCTTCGACTGGAGAGTGGACGTAGATCAGTTGATCGAACCACTATAAAATATCCTTGTTATTTACTGCTTTCAGCATTTACTTACTGATTTAAAACCCAGCACCCAAGTGCTGGAGTATAACTGAAACCAGTTTATAACTGTGCAAACTCGACTCTAAACTTTCTAAGTCCTGAGTCATCAGCTGACCAGCCAGTTGCCAGTCAGCTGAATACTCAGTTGCCAGTTGACTTACCAGCTGACAAGGTCCCAGTCAGCTGTGTAACCAGCAGAGTGCAAGAAACGAACTTACGTATTTTCCGCTGCCAAAGTATACCCTGATATCCGGGACCAACAAGTGGTATCAGAGCGGACGGTTCTTACAGACCGTTCGTTTCTGTGTCGCTTAGGACCGTGATCCACGTTTCCTTGCACTCCTGTTTGTTTGTCTGTTTGTCTAGCTCAGGTACTTCAAGATGAATATCCCAAAGCTAATGGACTACAAGACGGAGAAGCACTCTATATGGCGAAAGAGGACGCTTATCTCCCTGAAGAGCATCCATCCAGACATGAAAGATGTACTGGAGACAGGGCCAATAGAGATCACCAAGATTCAGCATCAGCTGGGAGATCGTCCAGCTGCGGTGGTCCCAAAGCCCCAAGATGAATGGAATGCTGAGGACAGAAAGCGGAATCAGCTGGATTCCATTGCACATGAGCTGATCCTTGCGTGCCTTCCAGAATCGCTGATGGAGGACGCACTGCGGTTTGATACTACTAAGGGAGTATGGGATTTTCTTGATAGTTTATGTCAAGAAACTGACCAAATGAAACGCAACAAATTGCAGGTTGCGGTGGATAAATATGAGTCCTTCCAGATGCTGACTGGAGAAACCATCAAGGAGATGGAGGCGAGATTCAACGCCATTGTCAGCGAGCTGAAGTCTTTGGGCAGGGAGTACGAAAATGCTGATCTTAACTCGAAGATCCTGTCCAAGATGCCGAAGGAGGATTGGTTTGTGAAAACCACCGCACTAAAGGAGAAAGATTTATCCAAACTAACTCCTAAAGAAGTGTTTGCTCAGTTGCAGGCACATGAATGGGATATCCAGATGGTGAATAAAAACGAGGCTATCAGGAATGTTGGATCCCCCAGCGTTAAGGCTCAGGACGAAGCTTACTTCGTCAAGAAGGACTTCAAGCGGATGCCCAAGAAGCCCTTCCATGCTGACAGGCCTGCTGGGCAGACCAACCAGCCGAAGGAGATCCCATCCACGTCAGGATCTTACTCCAAAAGTGGCGAGAGCTCTATCGCTGAACTTGAGCAGCAAATGAAACGACTGGCCGTCCTACTGGAAAAGGCTAAGTCAAAGCAGGGAGTCTCTTCAAGCTCAACTGACGGGAAATTCGTCAAAAGAGCTCCTCGTGCTTGCTATCAATGCCAATCCCCTGACCATTTAAAATTTGAATGTCCGCAGGTGGACAAAACTGAGAGGGAACGGCTGAAGAAGCTCTTTGAAGAGCGTGCCTCCAAGGCAGTTGCCAAAGCCATGCTGACAAGGACTGAAGTTCCTGATATCCCCGACCATGATGATGGGGAATACGAGTCAGATGGAGAGTCTGAAGAAGAAGCTCTTCTGGCATTCATGGCTGCTCTAGGAGAAGTGTCAGCTGAAGAAGATGCTGACAAGGAAGAACATCTGGCATTGACTGCTGATGATGAGGTACAATCAGATCCTCAATTGCATATCATGCCTGTTCAAATCATAGACGATTCTGAGTCGCATTGCTCCGACTCAGAAGATGTCACTTTAGATGTTCTTCAGCATGAGTTTCTAAAATTTTATGAAATGAAAAATGTTTTAGCTGGCGAAAACACTTCGCTGAAAAATCAAGTTTCCATTTTGACCAGTGAGATTGAAAAATCTAGGTCACTCAGCGAAGAGCTAGAAACTTTGAAAAAGGCTCATTTCGAATTGCTTCAAGATTTCCAAGTTGCTAAAACTGAGCGAGATAATTTTCACAATCTTGTTCTGGAGCAAGAAAATAAGATCAATTTTCTGAACAAGGGTTCCAGAGATTTAGAGGCAGCTCTAAGTCATTGGAGAAAGCCCTGTGATAAGTCCGGGTTGGGATTTTCAAATGATTTGAGCAAAAATCAACCCGAACAAATCAATGCTGGTAAGGGTAAGGGCAGAATGGTAAATGCGTCAGCACCAGCTGGTGCTGCCAGCATACCTCGTATGGCTGATCAGCAAAGGAATCATCAGCCCAGATATAGAGGTGAGTCATCACGACAACAACCTCGACTGGCAAATTCCTCTGCTGACAGGACGCCAGCACACCCTAAGAAGCTGACTAAGCCAAAATATTCCAAGGCAAGGAAGTCAGCACCAGCAGCCAGTGGAACCCGACAGCCAGCACCAGCTGTCCAGAGGTACCACACACAACCTTACAAGTATGCCAGTTGCCAGCATACTTACAAGGGGTCCCACTCTCAGCAGAATACTGAGAGAAGGACAATTCCCGATAGGAGGAATACCTATCGGAGGCCTGAGCCCAATCAAATGTTTTCATCAAGGGCTAGGAAGGCTAACCACCGTGGTCCACAGTTCCAAAGACCACCAAGGCAGCACAAGCGGTCGGAAAGAAATTTCCGATCTCCTCAGAAGAAGAATACTTCTAGAGGAACTGCACACACAGCCACACCTTCCAAAAACAATTCCATGCATTATTTTAAGAGGAAGGGAAAGGCCATGAGTGATGTCAGCAAGGGTAACACCGAGCTGAAAATCACACAAGTCTGGATTCCGAAAGGAATGATCCAGAGATCTAACCCTGCAGGACCCGCTGATGATCGGGGACCTAAATGATTTCATTTTTCTTGCAGGAACAGGATCATGCGTATCAGCTTCAGAGGTCGAGCGAGTGGATCATTGACAGTGGTTGCTCCGCTCATATGACTGGTGAGGAGTTCTTGTTTTCGGAGCTCACCAAGGTCAGAGGACCTCCAGTTATTTTTGGTGATAACTCCAAGGGCAGAGTTATCAGCAAGGGATGCATAGAGAAGGATGATGTGCGTATTGTCAACGTGTCCCTTGTTACCAACCTGAAGCACAACCTCCTGAGCATCAGCCAGCTGTGCGACAATGGTTACACCATTGTGTTTGACAAATCCGGGTGCCAGATCAAGAATGAAGAATCTGGCGAGACCAAGCTGAAAGGTGTCCGCAAAGGAGGGTTGTATGTCGTTGACTGGCAAAGCGGGAAGACTGATACATGCTTTGTTGCCACCAGTTCCATGGAGACCAACTGGCTGTGGCACAAAAGGTTAAGTCATTTGAATTTCAAAACTATTAATTATCTAACCAAGCATGATCTTGTAGATGGTCTTCCCAAGGGCGGGTTCAAGAAGGAAGG
>JAPKLW010000674.1:109282-130458 GCA_026898455.1 Plectranthus barbatus
ATATAATCGGATCGGAGAGAATATGATATAACTAATCAAAACTGATCCATTCTTACAATGATTCAGATCCAGGATTCTTGGAGTTCCCACAGTCTGTAATGGCGGTTTCTGCTGTAAGAGCTGTGCTCCAAGATTTATTCCCATCAGCACCAGACTATGCACATTTGGAGGCCCTCACCCTTCAACATCACAAGGTGAAAAAGCCATTACTAAACTCCCCTTATCACATTATTATCGCCATGAACCTAGAATATTTTTTTTGAAAAAATTTCCCCAATAACTAAAACTCTGGACAGAATTCCGAGAAGTGAAATTTTTTTGGTTAAAATTCCTTGTTTTGTGTAGGGTATATATTATCTGGTGCATGAAGAAACTAGCGGAGCAAAAAACTAATGTCAGTTAAGTAAGATAAAATCTCCTAATAGATTAATTTTTTTGGCTAAATTTTTCTAACAGCTAAAACTCGGGATAAAATTCCGATAAGTGAAAACTTTTGGATAAAATTCCTTGTTTTGAGTAGGATATTATCTGGCAACGTCAGTTAACTTGAATAAAATCTCGTAAGAGATTAATTTTTTAAGATAAATTTTCCTAATAGCTAAAACTCCGGATAAAATTTCGAAAAGTGGAAGTTTTTGGATAAAATGCCTTGTTTTGTGTAGGATATTATCCTGTGCATAGTGAAACTAGTAGATCAAAAAACTACCGTAAGTTAACTTTGATAAAACTCCTAACAAAATAATTTTCCCTAACAACTAAAAATTCTTAATAAAATTCCGAGAAGTGAAAATTTCCAAATAAAATTCCTTGTTTTGTGTAGGATATTAACCGGTGCATGGAGAAACTAGTGGAGCAAAATGGGAAGACTTCAATGTGTGGGATGAGTTCTTGCAGCAGCCCTTCAAGTCCAGTAACTGTGCTGAACTACGAGTTTCGAGCTGCTGATCTGTCGATGAACATAGACTTGACATGGAATAGGAAGAGGAAGAGAGATGGGGAAGAAGAAGAAGAGGGAGTGTGAATTAATGGAAGAATTTAATTGAGATGCATGAAATTGTTGATTGTGTTTGTGGGAATTAATAAAGTCTCTAGGTTTATCCTGTGAAAGATAGAGACATTTTCCCATGAGCTTTGGGAGAAGGGTTTTTTATCTAATCACATAAACCATCAAATCTTAGTTATTGTTTTTGAGATTGCATATATCCAATCGCATAAATATAATATTCTAAAATAACCATTTTTTTCTTTAATGTTGCATGTTATTACTATCAGAGATATCAATTTAGTTCGAACCCGCTAATTGACTTGATTAATCAAAGCTAAAAAACAGGTTAGTGTCAAAAGTTTTTGACCCGAAAAAAATTTAGCTCAAATAACCTGAGACATGATAAAGCTAAGTCCAAAACCCGACAAATTGACCTGATTAGTTTTTTTTTATAAATACTTTTTACCATTATTATATTATTACTAAAATCTACTCTTGATCATGTTTTAGTTTATTTAATTGTATTTAGTTCAAATAGTATTTAATAGGTAGTTATATTTATTTAATTATGAAGTTAAAACAATAAAACTTGTTCAAATATCCCTAAAATAAAAAATAATATATTGTTAATATTTGAATTTATCAATACATAAGAAATTTGTTATGTATTTTGAGTTTTTTTATAAGATTGAAGTAATATTTTATTTATTTTTATTATTTAAAATATTAAAAAAGAAAAATATTTAGTAATCTAAAAATCATTAAAAAATTATAATTCATAAATTCGTTAACCCAATAGGCTAACCGAAAAACGAAGAGTTGGAATAAGGATCAAGATTTTTTAGCTCGAAAAAATTTCAGTCCAAATAAACACGAACAAATTAACCCGCAATAATTATTAAATGTTCAAGCCAACAAGTGGCAATTAACTCATAACAAATGTATGTCGATGAACAAATCCCATTCATGAACTATTCCAACAAAAGAAACACCAACATGGTTAACTCAAAGTTAGAGCTAGTAGAGTGCATCTCAAAGCTCAAAATATCCCTACTGAGGTAGTATCAGCTCAAGGTAGATGGGTTGTAGCTTCTGTTAGTAGATGCAGATCGTATAATATAACCATGTACGAAAACTACACGACTCTGCATATTCGAGTATCGATGACTGGCACCTTAGGGGAAGATTCCGACAGCTCCAGTGCTTCCCCAAGTGATATCCACCGGCTACCCCAAGCAGCTTCCGCCCAGTGTTTCAGCCTCTCCCCTTCTTCTTTTCTCGATTGCTGCACCATGAGTGTTTCTGCATACCCGCCTTCACAAACATACGCATAAATAAACACATTAGTACGAGTCTTAGTTTAAAAAAGCGAGAGGCAACAAGGGTGCAAGGCGACTCAGGGTAAGGCGAGGCGAGCGCCTCAAGGATCCTATAAAAAACAATATGTATAAATTATATATACGTTTTATTTATTAATCAAATATTAAATATTAAATGCACAATTTATGCATGTTTGTGTTATCACTTTGAGCATTCAATATTTTAAATGGACAACATATGATGCACCACTTTCTTGAGCATTAGAGCTTGAGATAAGCAAATAAAAGATGTTTGGCATCTAAAGTTGCATTTTCTCATGTTTGCTATAAAGAAGAAATGTAAAAAGAAAAGGGACAATGATAAAAAATAAATGTACAATGCCTATGCTTTACTTTTCCAATATTTTCTACAAAGAAAAAATTGAAAAAATGAAAAAAAATCCCCAAGGCGCTTGCCTAGGCGCGCTTTTTTAAACAAAGGTATGAGCAACGTTGAAGTTAGCAAGAATCAAAAAAATCCTCATACATGAGATTGTTTAGACTATGAAGGTCACAATAACAAGTGTTGGCATTTTGGATCATGGATACTAGTAGGCATATGTAAGTCAGATGTTAAGACATACCTCTTGCTAGTGCAATTATATCTTTCCGGATAATATTTTCATCGGCGCCTGTTGATGGAAAGAAACATCCTCAGAAAAGTAAACTCTATGCTTCAAGAAATGGGAGATTTGTAGAGATTTCAAAAAAAAAAAAAAAGGTTCCTACCGTTGACCTCCAAAGGTGGGGCTTTAAGGAGTTGGATTGCTTTTCGAAAGAGGCCCTGTCAAACAAACCATAACTAGAATTATGCGAAAGAGGGAAATGATGAGGACTCAAATATTGTATACAAAACACTTGAGTTTACAGTTAACAAAATGATACACTTCGATCGAGAGTTTAGCTTCTACATAAACCATTGGTGATACCACCAAGAACTGATGCATTTGAGAATTTACCATTTTATCAAAAATAAAAAATAAAAAATAAAATTTCATACCTCCTGAATTAGAAGGGAACTTGAGCGCTCCTTCGTGGCTTTTAGTCGATACATGAGAGCAATGCAGGTCAAAATGACACCAACCTTGGGATGTTGGGGGCCTAAATATATCAGTAAAGTCATCGTAATGCAAATCTAGCTAATACGTATCAATGATGTGATTCAGATTACTATGGAAGTAGTATACCGAAGTGCTCTTCCGTTTGCTTCAATGCTGTGGTTAGTATCTCCTCTGCATCGCTAAAGTTCCTAGAGAAGAAAAACCCGCATGTTAAGACATACCACGATCAAAAACAAAAACTGAAAGCACACTACAATAATCTAAGGATTACCCCACATGAGCCTCGAGCTGCCCTAAAGCACAAGAAGCAGCGATTGCAACTTCTTGTGATGTCATGTTACAAGCTCCAATGTTGTCGTGATCACCAAAATCTTTGATGTTAGACATTGTCTGGATTACTTCCTGGTACAATCCCTTGGCAGTGGAAAACTTCCGCATTCCGTGAAGGAATTCGCCATAAGAGAGGGCAGCATTTCCTACAGACACAGTATGGATATGGATAAATAGAAAGGCCATTACTTTTCAATGACATTTCTCATCACGTAAAACCATACCACTGAACAAGCTCTCTCTCAAAACTCTCTCAAAGACCGACTGCGCTGCAGATAAGAATCGAAATTCAGACACCGAGAACTATAGAAACCATCAAGACATTCGGAACGCCTGGTCAATACGTACCAGATTCAAGGTTACCACATATGAGCTCGATCAGACCTTTCAAAGCTTTAACGCGAGCCTCCAGAACCTCAAATCCACCTCCATCGCCTATCTCAAGTCTGATCGATTCCAGGATTTGCATTGCCAAATCTACAACTGCTGTTGCAGCATCCTCCTAAGGAAAATGAACCAACACACTGACATTCCAACTTCAAATCAACGAGCATCACTGAACAGATACGAAATTACACGAAACAAAACTAAATAGCTAAAATTATTCGTATTGAAATTGCTTTGAATTACTCGATATAGTTCTAGATAAATTCCCACTAAAGCTTCAGTAGCAGCAACTGCAGAAGGCCACAATAAAACCCCATTACTTCTACAAGCATTTACAAAATTATAGAGAAAAAGAATATCAATTAACTTCACTACCTTTGATACCAATAGAAGACAAGCTTAAATCATGAAGTTTCCCAAGTCTCTCAATTGCTGCTTCATGGGACCCTCTAAATCAAATAAATTTCAGAAAAAGTGGAGGAAAAACAATACATTCAAAGAGTCAATAACACAAAATAAGAACAGAGAATCACAAAGAAACAGTAATTCAAAAATTAGCACCTCTCAAACAATAACGTAGACCGAGCAAGCTCAACAAAACCCTTGGAATCTTCATCTGGCTGAGTTGATTCACACTGATCCAATACCAACAATCCTCGCGCGTATGATTCTTCTGCAATTCCACATTCCACAAAACATCACATACGCATAACTTTCTTACATGACTCATGAAAACGCAAAAGAAAACAGTCGGTGATAAACAGCTATGAAGAGACCTGTCTTCTTCTCGCGGGCAAGAGAGGTGGCATATTTGATCATTTCAAGGGCAACTGGGTTGGGGGTAAAAGTGTTGATCTTGGCAGAAAATAACCTGACGGGCGGCGCCACCACTTCCCGGGGTGGCGGAAGCGGTGGCCTAAGCAGTGAAACGGAGGAAAGCAATCCCTTTCTCACAACCCTCGAGACTTTAGCGGTGGCCCTCATCATACTGGTTGATTTCGAAGCTTTTTATCCCCCTCTTCTCTCTTGCTATGAAGCAAGAATCAAGAAAGCAGGGAACTTTAGAATTGCCACACCCTTTTCATGGCTTTCATTGTCATTTTTCCTTTAATCAAGAACAGAAATTATGCCTTGGGCTGTGTTGTGTTGAAGGAAGTAGATGGGCTAAGATTTAACCATATGGGCTTTTTTTAGCCCATGGCTCTCTCATAATCCATTGTAAACAAAAAAGCTTTGATTTTTATTCATTTTTGTTGTTAATGGTTTTTTGCTGAAGAAAAACAAACAGTACTAGAGTTGAAAGGCTTGAATTCGATATTAAAACGATGGGAGTGGATCTAGGTTCAGCGCCAAGAACTGGACTTGATGAATTCCCCACCGTCGCCGGGGGCGGCGGCATGACCGTAGAGGAATGCCAGGGTTATATCCAGAAAAGCTTCAGAAGTAGGTTTTCCATTCAAAATTGTTTGCTGTTTATCAACCCTAGGGTTTAGGGTTTATAGCCACATTCATTTATAAATTTTGCAGATCCAATGGTGAGATTTCTGCGGGAGAATTTGGAGAAATCTGGATGCAGCATCGGAAGCAATTTCATAAAGGCCGTCAATTGTGAAAAAAATTGCGCCGGTGGATACCTAAAGGGCGAAGGGGTATGCCAAACCAATCATTTTGATGCTTTTTTAGCCATACAATGTCCAAATCTCGATGCTCTAATTGCCCAAATGTATGTATTATATCATGATTTTTAACTGTTCTGATTGATGAATTGGGTTTTGCATTAGATTGAATTGTGAAGCATAAAATTTGGGGTAGGTCTCAGGTTAGGCACGCCTAAACGGTTTAGGCGAGTTTTATCCGTTAACTCAAGTCAAACCCATCTAATATACCCTAATTGGGGATTAATATACCCTATTTGGGATGGGAACCCATTTGGGTATGGATAAAACCCGCCTAAACTGTTTAGGTGTGCCTAACGCAAGTTTTTGCCTAAAATTTGTATGCCTATATAGCTACATTTGTCTAGTAGAAGAAGAACTTGATTTGAAAACATTGCCAGCAGTTTTGTAGCTCTGTCTCATCTTGCTTTTTTGTGTGGAATGTGGATTAGATTGTAGTGTGCAGTAATCATGTGGAGTTGCAAGATCAGGTGGAGCAAACAATAATTCACGAGCTCATTCACGTGTACGATGAATGTCGCGCTGCTAATCTAGACTGGACTAACTGCGCTCATCACGCCTGCAGTGAGGTTGCAATCTACAGAAATTTTAAAGCAGTTTTTTTTTTGTGTTATCTTGTATTTGTGAAGTTATACCTCATCATGGTTCTGCTTTCCTTACTACCATGTTGTTTCTTCGTGCAGATTCGAGCAAATCATCTTAGTGGTAATTGCCATTATAAACGTGAATTGCTTCGTGGTTTTCTAAAGATAAGAGGCCATGAGCAAGTGAGTTTCATCTGATCCCTGCACTTCCTTAACACCGTATGCCATTTTGTTAATATTGCATTTTCTCTGAACCCCTTTTCGATATTTTTACATGTTAATACGAGACATCATATACATCAATACCAAATCAACGAAGAAGATGGGGTGTTCCCCTATGACTAAATCAGATGTATATATAGTTGGTATGAATATCTGTATAACGCGTGTTTCTGAGTGGATGCTACAGGACTGCGTGAGGCGTAGAGTATTGGATTCAGTGACTGCAAATCCATTCTGCTCAGAAGCAGCAGCAAAGGATGCCATGGAAGCTGTTTGGAGTACTTGCTATAACGACACACAGCCCTTCGACAGAGCTCCTTGAGTATTTGCGCGCTCTCATTCTCTCTTCGTCTGAAACTGGTTTCTGTTGCTGCCAAGATGGTCTCTAATATGCTCCACACCATATATTCTTCTATATTTAGAGTTCATGTGGGGCTAACAATTCAATAAACTTTGTACTGTCAAATGAGGCACATGCTAGATTGGTTTGGAGAGATCGAGCTTCAAGAAATAGTTTGGAGCTTCATCTCCATTTCTATGGCTTTGTTTGTGAACAATTTTTCGACATCATAGTATTTCCGAGGCATTATATGGTTATTGTGTGTGTGTGCATAGAGCATTGATCGGAGTTGTCATCTCAGTCGAAAACGAAATGATGTATTTTAGCCTACCAGATGATGCATTTGCTTAATTACATCATTTTTGTATTTCGATCGAAATGTGCCATGTACAAACACACATTTCTTTCGAAATACAGGTTCCGAGCATAATTCTTTTGAGTGTATTTTTCTCGCACGTCTCACAAAAATACACACAGTCTCGCGGGAAACTCATCCAATGATGAACTTTTCCTACATTTTACAACATCTCAAGAGTTTGTAAACTAAATCAACAGTTTCAAGAAATTGGAATATCCTCAGTTTGAAGCAATGCATATAATTTATGCCCTTTGTATGGATTGATTCAAACTATGATAAAAACATACAAATCCAACCAAATCCATTGAAACATGTGATAAAGTTCAAAACATGAATAAATCCATATACAATAATATTGCCATCAAAGTAAAATCCCCACTTAGAAGCAATGCATAGATGCTTCCTATTTTATGCAAAAAGAGAAAAAAAAAAAAAGAGGGGGGGGGGGAGATAAAAAAAAAATATGAATAAACAATTGCAAAGTTGGAGCTAAGCCAGTAGCCTCTCTCTTGAGTTTTTCTGCTTTAAATTCGGACATAGATTGTCCATATCTTATTACAGAAGCCCATTTGATTCTTGAAATGAAAATGGCTACTTTCCCAAATGCTTACTTTCTTGCAATCACCATTCTCCTCTCTCTCTCTAAAACAAGTACATTATTACAAGATTTCTGCTAAATCTGGTTTATGTTATGCTTTATGTGTGTGTGTTTTAAAAAACTTGATTTTGATAAAGATTTGTATCTGCAGATGGAATTGGGCATCAACTCATCATCGTAAACAACTGCAACGAGAGCATATGGCCGGCGATCCAACCCAGCGCCGGCCACCAGACTCCGGTCGACGGCGGCTTCCACCTCGGCAGCGGCGGGGAGCTAGCCATCGACGTGCCCGAAAAATGGTCAGGCCGGCTATGGGGGAGGCAGCTATGCAACTTCAACACAGAAGGAAAGGGCTCGTGTGCCACCGGAGACTGCTCCGGCCAGCTCCACTGCCTCGGGACAGGCGGTTCGCCGCCGGCGACGGTGGTGGAGATGACACTAGGGTCACCAACCTCACCCCTCCACTTCTACGACGTCAGCCTCGTGGACGGCTTCAACCTGCCGGTGTCGATGAAGCCGGTGGGGGGCGGAGTCGGGTGCGGGGTGGCGGCGTGCGAGGTTGATCTGAACGTATGCTGCCCGTCGGCGCTGGAGGTGAGGGTGGCGGGGGCGGTGGTGGGGTGCAAGAGCGCTTGCTTGGCCATGCAGTCGCCGAGATATTGCTGCACGGGGCAGTATGCAGATCCCAAGACATGCAAGCCGACTGTTTTTGCGAAGCTGTTCAAGGCGATCTGTCCGAAGGCGTATAGCTATGCGTTTGATGATTCGTCGAGTCTTAACAAATGCAGGGCTTCGAGATATGTCATCACTTTCTGCCCTGCTCGTTGAGGTTTCCTTGCAAGAGACCATGAAGTAGTAGTATTTGATTCCATGCAGCTTAGTTCATAGCTATTTATCATTTCTAATGGAATTGATCAATAGTATTTTTACATTCTACTAGCTTACAATTGGATTAAACACACTGACAAAGGATATGATAATGAAGTAATCTGGTGTTCGAGTTCACGAGTTTACGTATAACACTGTAATGTTAAAAGAGAGAAAACACAACAAGAATGATTTTTCATAAATTTATTACAAAACTCAATGAGTAGAAACACTAGGGTATGATAATGAAGTAATCTAGTGTCCGAGTTTACTTATAAAACTGGAATGTTAAAGAGCGAAAACACAGCGGAATAATTTTTTATAGAGTTACTGCAAAACTCGTGAGTGCTTTACGACAAAAAAAACACTCGAAGTTATTACAAAACTCATGAGTGTTTTACGGCAAAAACAAATTTAGTTTGGAAAACAAGTTTTAACCGGTTCAGTTCCTTTGTAGTTCACTTCATTGATAGAACTTCACTTGCAATTTAACACGATACTACTTTAAAGACTTTTCTATCGTTGGATTCACTCCGAAGATAAATTCTAGTGTCCAAATTTATGTATAACACTAGCATGTTAAAGAGTATAAACACAGTGGAATAATTTTTGATGATTTTATTCCTAAACCCATGAGTATTTTACGGCAGAAACATATTCAATATGGAAAACAAGTTTTAACCATTAAAAACAAGTTTTAACCATTAAGTTCCTTCGTAGTTCACTTCATTGATAGAATTTCACTAGCAATTTAACACAACTCTACCTTAAGGCTCCTCTACCTCTGCCACTGGATTCACTCCGAAAATAAATTCCGTCGTAATCGTTCAATCTCTCTTCACGTTCGATCTCCCTTTTATTTGCTAAATAGCTCACATGCAGATACTGGTTAAGGTCATGGAGTGCTCCTTGAAATATAGGACAAAATAACAAGCAATGTAATGTAGAAAATCGAGTCCTTAAAAATAAGGGTTACTTGTAACAAACTTCCCTATAAAATAGAGAAATATCGAAGTGTATGTTACAACGTTGTGTTACATGAAAGATGTTATCATATGAACCAAACCAGAACAAAAACCATGCATCTTTGGACATCTGAGATAGTAAAGTACAAACATAAAGAGCAAAATCAAGAACTAACCCACAAAACAACGATGTTCGTGCAACGTCATGCTGAAAATTGTGACAATTTATCTCCAGAGTGAATCCAACGGTAGAGGTGCCTTAAATATGATGATAGTAGCATATCACAATTCACAACTATCTTTTATGGTCCAGGACCTATTAACAATGGTGGCTCCTTCTTTTCATCCTTCGGTTTTGGACCAGGGTTTCGGTTTGCAGCAAAAGCTCGTAGAGGCGGTTGGAAATGCTGGCTCGCGACATCTGGAGGGGGAGCATCTTCTCCGGGGAGGGCTAGAAGGCCCTGCTCGAAAAGAGGCGATGGCTCGTTATGGCACGTGTTCCAGAGAGCGTCCACGAGCTCCCTTTCCTCTTTGGCAGCTCCGAGATCCTCGAGAGACATCTCACTAATTCCTTTGATCCTTTCTTGCAAAACTTGCTTCAGTTTATCATCATCTTCACTCGAACTACGGGGTTTCTCTGATCTGTCCCGGGCGATACCCAGAAGGCCTCTTAGAGCGGCTTCACGTACATCAGGATCCTCGCTTGATGCAAGGTGCATCATGATGCGAGGAAACCCGAGTTCAGTTACTACACCGATGTCAGACCGATTCTCATTTAGTAAATAGTCAATCAGGTTCAGGGCTTTCCTGCATTTGATACATTTCCATGTCAACAATCAAGCAAAATAAACCTTACACATTCATGTATAGATAACTAAGTGAGTTAGTTACCTTTGAAATTTCACATTTTCGGAGCTCAACGCATCACGAAGCGTTGCGTAACCATTAGCCAGCCGGAACGCAGCAACTCCGGGCTTGTTATGCCTTATCAACGCTGCAAATGAGAAAATAAAGATCAGTACGCTACTTATCCCTTGATCAAACTAATATACTCGCTCTGTACCACTATATTAGGCTCGTTTTCTTTTTTCGTCTGTTCCACTATATTAGTCATGGAGGGCATTTTATGCATAGCCTAGGGAACACTCACATGATATTGCCCCGAGCGCCTTGGTACGAACCCCAACATCCGAATCCGAAGTGAAATTCGACAGGAGCGGCTCTAGACCATTAGCTTCCATGACCAACTGCTGACTCCGGGGATTGTTCTGCACGATCGTGCTGACAACATCAGCAGCTTTAGCCCGGATGTTAGCGTGCGAATTCCTCAAGTAGTCGAGGAGCGGAACAAGACCACCAATGGAGTGAAGATCTAGCAGAAAGAAGCAGCCAAATGCAACCAGTTAAACCCTCAAGATCTGCAGACACTAAAAATCCTAAACAGATCATAGCAAGAACTAACCATTGGCCATGTCAATTGATTCCACATGTTCTTGCAGCTCATCCAACATATCTACAACAACAAAAAGGAAAAAGTAACTCAGAATTCAATCAAGTCCCACAATATTTTAGATGAATTATAGTCTAAACACACACCTTCAATGTCTTGAGCAGTTACCCCCTGAGACTCCAGGACCTGCTCTGGGGTCTTCATCACAAGCGTTATCTCCTTCATTCGCTTAATCACATCGACTGTCTGCCCTTGCATAGCCTCCATAAACCATCTCCTATCCTCCTCACTAATCCCAAAAGCATAACATAAACAACATAGGTAAAGCTCAAGAACAGCAAAATCGGAATTATTCACCCAACCCATGGAGTAAATCAATTGGTAAAGATAGGTTACCTTAAAGTCCGAGAAGAATTGGTGCCATCGGAGTGAGAGAGACTCCACTTGAGCAATCCTTCCCAATTAGGGCCTTCCTTCGCCATGTTCTCTCGTTTTCGCGATCAAGAAACTAGCAATTACCTAGATTAACGTTGCAAGATTTCAACTTTCGAGTAGTGAAATGATGTTTCGATGGAAATCGATCAATTCATACTTATTGGGCGAGGATTTAATGGAGGGTTTCTCTAGATTCTACTTGAAGGGTCGTGAATCGTGATTATGAGAAAACCAGAACTCGCTGGACCATCATGACTGGGCCAGACGCTGCTACAATGGATCAAGAATGGCGGGTCTCGACCCGACCCATATTCGTCAAAAAAAAAGATTTTTAAAAATTAAAAAATAATTGTGGAACCAGCGCAGAAGTGGGGCATCATTATCCAAGTTTACACACACTGCAACTCCAACTTCTCATAGTCATAGAATATGCGATCCTCTCTTATCCACTTCTCTCTCTTTACCCCTCCCGCAAAAATCCGCCACTTGCTATAAAATCTCAGTCAATTTCACCTAAATCAAACGAATTCATCATCTCACAAATGTCGTCCATGCCTCAGCTCCCCGCTCTGCTCCCGATCCGCACCTCCAACGCCAGAACCACATTCCTCGGCACAACCATCTCTTCGCGCCGCGCTGTTAAGAAATCCGTAGTCACAAAGCCGCTCACGGTGGTCGCAGCCGCCGGGGACGTCTCCTCCGACGGAACGATCTATCTGATAGCCGGCGCCGCCGCCGTGGCGCTGGTCGGAACCGCTTTCCCCATCTTCTTCTCCCGCAAAGACACGTCAGAAAATTCAAATTCTTTTTTTCTTTTTTTTTTTTTTCTTTTCCTCAATAAGAATTTCTGAATTTTGTTTATTCATTTCTTCAGGTGCCCGGAATGCGACGGAGCAGGGTTTGTGAGGAAGTCAGGTGCGACGCTGAGGGCAAATGCGGCGAGGAAGGACCAGGTTCAGATTGTGTGCGCCACCTGCAATGGCTTGGGCAAGCTCAATCAGATTAACAAGAAATAGAATGATGATGATGGAGGAGGAGGAGTGGATGGAATCGCTGCACATCATCAATCATTTTTCTGAAACAAGAAATGTAATTATCCCTTCGTCCCACTTCATTAGTCCCCTTGAGATTTGGCACAATAATCAATGCAAATAGAGATAGAGAAAATGAGTATTTTATTAGTGAGTGGAGATTAGCTTTCTATTTAAGGTAAAGGGACAATTAAATGGGACGGACGAAAAGGGAAAGAGGGACTAATGAAGTGGGACGGAGGGAGTAATAATTTGATTAGGTACGAGGATAATTATTGATGTGTTTCGATCTCAGCTGCAGAAGGTAGTGATTGTTTTGGGATGTAATAGAATTTATGTGAGTTTGTATTTGTGTATGTAATCTCCAACTAAATAATGCTGTGTGTGTATAGTTTGTCTTTGTCATTTCATTTTCACATTCGTTTTGCATTGGCAATATTATGTATATTTCATTTTTATGATTGAGATTCTTATATTATTAATGTAAATGTGTGTGTAACTTTTTTTTTTTCAAGGCTATATATAGTGATGGCCCCGGGCCGGGGCCGGTTCCGGATGGCCATCACTAGCTATATATGTTTGTGTTAAAGAGTTTTACTCGAAAGATAGTTTAATTATTGATTCATAATCGGAAAGATTAATTCTCAATTCAGGACCTAAAAGATCACAAAAAATTTCAATTCAGGACCTTAATAATAGGTCATGAATTGAGAATTGTTTGATCTTTTGGGTTCTGAATTGACAAATCATCTTTCGGGTCCTGAATCGATAATCAAACTATCTTTTGGGTTCTGAATCGACAATTCTATTTTATGTAAATTATTGATTGAATTAAAATTCATGATTTATGTATTCCATTCATGATGATAGAAGGTTGGTTTTGGTGTACACGTATCATCAAACTTCAATACTTCTAACTTCTAAATCAAGAATTTTTCTCTTTTCGAGGATAAACTAGTTTATTTCAATTAAATAATTAAATAATTTATTAAGAATAATTCAAAAATATAAGTAGTATTGGTTGATCCCATTAACAATGGTTCCGTGTAAGATGACGCTGGGTTACCCGCTGCCCGAACTTGAAGCTCTATTCGGAGGAGAACCTTCTCGAATCCAGCAGTCTGTAACAGCTCGGGGGTATGGCTTCATAGGAGCTAAATGGCTCCGAAGAAGACTTTTGCTACGTAAATAATGGGTTTTGGTCCGAACAACTCTTGTTAGGATTTAAAAGTGTATAGGTTGCTATTGGGTCAATCGTCTATGTACTGATCGGGTCATGAGCTACATCCTAACTTTTGAGCCGTGAATATTTTGGATCTAATTGGAGTAATAAAAAACAACATGATTCTATAGATTTAGATTAACAATTTCAAACAATCAAAATCTAAATTGATATTCTTCATTTTTTTTTTATAACATATTTGTCTCAAATTCATAACTATAAGATGTTGGGGTTATAGTTGTTTTTTATTTAATTTGTCATTTCACAATAAATTTTATAACAAAAATCAATTTCGTTTATATGTGGCTGATTAAAAAACAAATAAAAATATGATCAATTATAATTAATTAAATCAAATAAAACTTGATACAGAAATGCTAACAAAATCTAATTATTTTCCAAAAAAATCCGAACCATTTATAGCTGATTCAGTTTATTATCCATGAAGATTATTAGACCACGTGGGTAAATTTTACAAGATATTTGCTTTTTTAACTTTTCTCAAATAAGAAAGTTTTAAATATATTCAAAATTTTCTGTAAAAAGTAAATAATTCCTAGAACTTTCCAAATATATACATAACTAATATTCAGTCAATTTAATATCATAATAAATAAAGAACATGAAATATGCATTTTCATCTCTTTTTTTTCAAGGCATGATAATAATTTAACCAAATTGATTTTTTAATATTATTAATATTTAGGTATAGATTATGAAAAAAATTCGAAACAGAGAATAATCGGAGGGTAAAGCGTCGAAATAGCAACGCTTAATACAAATAGCCTTCAATTTTTATTTTTTTATTATTTTTTTCCCCGTGAAAATAGTTTTTTTATTAGCTCAAACTAATTCTCTATCAGAAAACTTCATCTCCTTGGAGAAAAAGCAATGAAAATCAAGAACGATATACTCAAGAATTTCAACAAAGCAAGAAAATCTCTGTAGGAGAAGGGAAAGAACCCTTTTTTTTTCAGAACCTCAGAAAAGAGAAATTTGTGAAAGAGAGAGGAGAGAGAGAATATAAACATCGTTGAACGACTATATTCTTGGCACATTTCGAGAGTGCACACGCACAACACACAGTGATGAAGCAGCTGGAGGAGGAATTCGGGCCGGATCGGGCTATTGAGATTGAAACAGACGATGAAGATGACGAGGCTGAGAGGGTTTGCTATGATAATGAAGATGATAATGAATCTGATATTACTGGTTTGTCACGCGTCCCTTCGAATGATTTCTTCGATAACGATTCTGTACCGCGATGGCCGCAAAGTTACAGGTACATAATTGCAATGCTCAATCTGGGCTGCCCCTTTTTTTGTTTTTCAAAGAGCTTCATTCTGCATGCTTGTAGTGGTATCTGTGTTTCTTGAAATGTAGTTGTCATAGTTTTGTTTGTGAACTGTTGGAGTTTAATGTAATTGCATTGCCCAAATTTGGAGCCTTTTTTATCATGGATTTGTTTTTCTTTGATTGTTTCAAACAGTTCTGTTTATGTTTCTTGGTATGTAGTTGTTGTGTTCAATCTGGTATTGCTTTGTGAACTTTTGACTTTAATATGATTGCATTGCTTCTTTTTGGAGCCTTTTCAATCATGGGCTTTTTTCTTCCCTTTTTCTTCTTTGGTTGTTTTAAGCTGTTCAATTTTTGCCTGCTTATAGTGTATATAGCTGTTTCTATGTTTCTTGATATGTTGTTGGAGTCTATTACTGTGCTCGTGTAATGCTCGAGTTCGATGTAGTTTCATTGTTAGAGTTTTGAGCCATTTCAGTCTTGCCCTTTTCTTTTACTTGAGTTTTCAAACAGTTCCTTTTTAGCATGCTTATAGAGGGAACTATCATCTAAGTTTCTTGAACTGTAGCTGTTATATTCGAGTCTAGTATTGCGTTTTATGAACTGTTCGAGTTGCCCTTTTCTTTTACTTGAGTTTTCAAACAGTTCCCTTTTAGCATGCTTATTGTGGGATCTATCATCTAAGTTTCTTGAACTTTGGTTGTTATATTCGAGTCTGGTATTGCGTTTAATGAACTGTTCGAGTTGCCCTTTTCTTTTACTTGAGTTTTTAAACAGTTCCCCTTTAGCATGCTTATAGTGGGATCTATCATCTAAGTTTCTTGAACTGTAGCTGTTATATTCGAGTCTGGTATTGTGTTTTATGAACTGTTCGAGTTGCCCTTTTCTTTTACTTGAGTTTTCAAACATTTCCCCTTTAGCATGCTTATTGTGGGATCTATCATCTAAGTTTCTTGAACTTTGGTTGTCATATTCGAGTCTGGTATTGCGTTTTATGAAATGTTCGAGTTGCCCTTTTCTTTTACTTGAGTTTTTGAACAGTTCCTCTTTAGCATGCTTATTGTAGGATCTATCATCTAAGTTTCTTGAACTTTGGTTGTTATATTCGAGTCTGGTATTGCGTTTCATGAACTGTTCGAGTTTGAGGAGTTTGTGCTAAAGTTGGGAGGATTTATGTTTTAAGGTTAAGAATCCTCAAATCTCTGATTACCCTTCCATTGTATTATAAAGGCAGTCTATGGACATGTATTCAAGCGTGTTGACACAGTCGGTCAGCTTCCTGCGAGGCAGCTCGTTCTTGGTTTCCGGAGACAAGAAATCGCAGGCACCTGATCCTGATTCTCCTTTATCTAAGCCCTTCATAGTTTCATCATTAGACTCGGACAAAGACATGGTTCCCACTTCGATTCC
This sequence comes from Plectranthus barbatus, assembly GCA_026898455.1. Classification (NCBI taxonomy): domain Eukaryota; kingdom Viridiplantae; phylum Streptophyta; class Magnoliopsida; order Lamiales; family Lamiaceae; genus Plectranthus; species Plectranthus barbatus. The sequence goes on from JAPKLW010000674.1 coordinate 125,861, forward strand.
TCCCATAAAGATGTCTTCCACCTCTTTACTCGGAACTTCTATCAGAGAACTGCCACAAATCCAGCAGTGTTCGTATGCACAATCAGTGCTCAACGGTAACTCAGTCCCATTCTCGTGTTCATGATGTTTCGGTGAGGATATTTAACAGTTATGTCACGACGTATGCAGCCACGAACGCTTTGTGTGGGATAGGGATCCTTTCAACTCCTTATGCAGTCAAGGAAGGAGGGTGGCTCAGTCTAATGCTTCTCTTTGTATTTGGAATCATTGCCTGCTACACCGGGATCTTGTTGAAACGATGTCTAGAAAGCTCGTCTCTACTCCAAACATATCCGGATATTGGGCAGGCTGCTTTCGGATTTAGTGGTAGAATATGCATTGCAGTAAGTATAAATGTATAATCCATCCACACACACACACATATATATATATACTACAGCTACTAATTCATTAAACTTGGATTGCTGCAGGTAATTCTCTATATCGAGCTCTACGTACGTATTCTTCCCCGTATTCGTATCTTACTAAGCTTATTTCCCCCTATTCTGAATCTCTAACACTCATCACAGTCTTCATGTGTGGAGTTCTTGATCATGATGAGTGACAACCTCTCTGCTTTCTTCCCCAATGCTCAAATGGATGTTGCTGGGATTCATCTCGACTCGTATCAGATCTGCGCCATCGTTGCAACCCTCTTCATTCTTCCAACAGTCTGGCTCCGGAACCTCAGCTTGCTGTCATACGTATCAGGTCCATGATCACGCGCCACAACTCCTTTACCTAATCCTTCTTCTATCTATCTCTCTTTCTCATTTCATCATTGTGTTCAGCTTTTCCATTCTTGCAGTTTTTGGAGTTGTGACTCTAGGCCTTGTTGTGCTCTGCTTGGTGTGGGTTGGGTTCGTGTGCGACGTCGGGTTCCATCCAACCGGGAAGGCTCTGGACTTCACACACCTGCCTATCACCATTGGCATATACAGCTTCTGCTATGGTGGACATTCTGTCTTCCCCAACATCTACTCCTCCATGGAGGACCCTTCCCGGTTCCCATCCGTGCTCGCTATCAGGTAACGGGCCTTTGACTCGAAACTCGAAACCAGATCATTCAGACACAGCACTTGGAAAATGATGGATGCAGCCTTGCAAAACAATCCAATTCTCAGATAGTCTTGTATATTGACCAGGTTGTGTGTGTGTTGATATGCAGCTTTGTAGTTGCTGGCTTGCTCTACGCCGGCGTCGGAGCTCTCGGATTCCTCATGTTTGGTGAAGCCACAGAGTCTCAGTTCACACTGAATCTCCCAGCTGGATTGTTTGCTTCCAATGTTGCTGGATGGGCTGTGGTAAGAAAACAAACACCACCAAAACCGAACCGAAACCGCCTGACCGAACCGAACTGGCTGTTTCGGTCGGTTTCGGTTTGGTTTTGTAGTGCATTTGGTTTCGGTTCGGGGTGAATTTCTTAGAGTTTTCGGTTTCGGTTCGGGTCGATTTTAAACCGAACCGAACATGTATTATATATATATATAAATATTTATTTATTTATTTATATAATTTAAATATAAAAACAACAAAACCTATAAAATCTTTATTTTATTTTAAACCTCTAAATTAAACCTAAATTAAAATACTCAATACATTAAAATATATGTTTAATTTAAGTATTTTATAAAAATGTGCAGGAAATTCGGGTTAAAACCGAAATCGAAACCGCCGGTTTGGTTTGATTAAAACTGCCAAACCGAACCGAAACCGTCTATTCGGTGCGGTTCAGTTTTGGTTCAGTTTGTACAATGTTAATTGTTCAGTTCGGTCTGAATTTTAGAAAAATTCGTTTTGGCGGTTTGGGAGATTTGGTTTGATTTTCAAACTGAACCTACCGTTACTCACCCTTAACCACACCCTCCATTAAAATATATGTTTTAATTTAAGTATTTTAAAAAATGTGTAGGAAATTTCAGTTAAAATATAAACCGAAACCGCCAGTTTACTTCGATTTGGTTAAAACCGCCAAACGAATCAAAACCGCATGTTCGGTGCGGTTGTACAATATTAACAGTTTAGTTTAGTCTGGATTTTAGAAAAATTCGGTTTGACGGTTTGGGCGGTTCAGTTCGATTTGAAAATCGAACCGACCATTGCTCACCCTAACCGCACCAGCACCCGCCCCCTCCCCCTCCCCCTCCCCCTCCCCCTCCTTAGCTTAGCTTCTCTTGCCATGTTTATCAGGTTGCAGCCCCTCTCACGAAGTTTGGGTTGGCGATGACTCCGGTGGCCTTAGCCATGGAAGAACTGCTGCCTGCAGATCATCTCACATCCCACACCACACCTATAATGATCAGAACCAGCTTGGTACTCTCCACATTGATTGTTGCATTGACAGTTCCATACTTTGGTAAAAAAAAAAAAACTCATCTTTTTTTTCAACTGCATTGCAAATCAAACATCTCATTGTAATAACAAAATTGAATCACAACACAGGATCAATGATGGCCCTCATTGGATCATTCCTCATCATGCTCATGGTGAGTTCATCCCCTCCATTTCTCACCTCAAATCTACACATATTTGATCATCTTTTCTTTTTTTTTTTTTTTTTTTTTTGCCATTGATTAATCAACAGTCTCTAGTGTTGCCATGTGCTTGCTACATGAGAATAGAGCAAGGGAGGCTGACTAAACTTCAGGTTACAAAATGCTCCATCATTATGGGTGTTGGAATTTGTTGTGCAGCCATTGGTACTTATTCTGCAGTCAAGAGTATGGGTACATAGCAAAAAAAAAAATTCTCTTACATTCTTGTATTTATCAAAGTTAAAGATTTTCATGAAATGTGTAAAGAATACTAGAAGAAAGAAATGAGACTTCTTTTTTATTTAATTTTTTTTTTTAATGGTTGGTTTGTTTAGAGTTTTTATTTAGGGGAAGGTCTCAGGTTAGGCACTCCTAAACGGTTTAGACGGGTTTTATCCATTAATCCAACTCAAATCCATCTAAGATACCCTAATTGGGGATTAATAAACCCTATTTGGAATGGGTGAACCCATTAGGATATGGATAAAATCCGTTTAAACAGTTTAGGCGTACCTAAAGCAAGTTTTTATCTTTCTTTAAATATTAGGCATGTTCAAATGTGGACCAGGTGAAGGGCATTGATTGATAAAATGGCAATGTCTGAACCACTCTTTTCAGTCTACACACATTTTTGCTTCCAATTTTCATGTTAATTAAACTCTGCCAGATTTATTGTATCTTAATTTTGCCTGAATTTTTGGTTGTGTTTTTTTAGCCAATTTCTGCAAGTTTAATTTACATGTGCAAAGGCAGATATACTTTTACCTACTCATTTGACATCATTAGCCATGGCACAGTGTTGGTCCTAAATATTTTTGGGAGGTGGAAAATACTACTCCCTTCTCCCGTAATTAGTCCCACTTTGACCGGGCACGATAATCGTGGAATTAATATTTTATTGTTGTGTGAAGATTTTTTTTTCATTTTATGAAATGAGAATAATTTGACGGACAGACGAAAATGAAAAATGAGACTAATCTTCCTCCTACAGAATTAGTCTCATTTGATTTCCGTACAATAACCAAGGAAATAAAAATAAGGAAAAATTAATAATTTATTAGTGTTAGTGGATAACTTTTCTATTTTTTGGTAATGAGACTATTATATGAGACAAACAAAAATAAAAAAATGAGACTAATTTCATGGGACATGAGGATTATCAATTCAAGACCTTTTCGAAAGATTTATCCTCAATTCAAGACCTAAAAAAAATCACAAAATTCTTACTTTAGGATCCAAAAGATTATAAAATTCTCAATTCAATACATCAATATTAGATCTTGGATTTAGAATTGTATGATCTTTCAGATCCTGGATTAAGAATTCATCTTTTTGGTACTGAATCAATCGATAATTAAATAATCTTTTGTATTCTGAATCGGTAATTCTCATATCTTATATATTTTTTTTTTTTTGAATTTAAGGAAAGTAAAAAATTATATGTATATTTGCAAGATGTAGTTTGTTGAGAAGAATGGATAGAGAGAGAGAGAGAGATTTTGGTTAATAATGAAAGAGTACGTGTGTCTAACATAGGATTTCATAAAATATATTTTGATTCTGTTTGTAAGGGTTGATTCCCATAAACCTGATCCGGTCCTACCCTCCAATTCTTTGCCCATTCCATATTCAACACATCATGTGCCTCCACGTGCACTTATTCACCTACTTGCTCTTCTAATCAATCTATATTTTCGTAAAATCGGTAATTTTATCCCAAAAAATTTTCATTTTACCGAGTTAATAAAAATTCAAATTGCTATCCATTGATAGGCATGGGATACCCCATCTTTAATCGAACTCGAGCTAATTTGATCATATTCGACTTAACTTAGCTCGTGATCAGTCCTTAAGTCACGAATTCATTGAGTAGGGAGAAAAATTATTGTTGCTGCTATTTTTACCAACATTTGTTTGTACATTTCTTGGATTGAAGTATATATTATATATGATTTAAATTTGACCTAATAGGAAGGTGATTTTATGATTTTTTTTGAAGCAGTTATTGGGGGGGGGGGGGGGGGG
>JAPKLW010000674.1:130558-158255 GCA_026898455.1 Plectranthus barbatus
CATTATTTAAATTTAGTATTTTTTTCATGTGTTTACAAATTTACCCTTATAAATTGAACATAATTAATAGAGATATTATTAGTAGTTATTGCTAAATAAGAGTAATTCAAAAAATTTATTTAAATATTTAATATATTCATAAATGAGTTTTAACATTCATACAAGTTAAAACGTGATCAAATAAATTGGGCAGAGGGAATAATTATTTTTATTTCAATTGCTTCTAAATTGATAATTCCAATTTCCAACCAATAATCACCAACCAAAAATTCAAGATTTATCAGTCGTTTTCACTTTTTCTAATTTCTACCTCATGAACTCAAAACGTTGTCGTTTTCCCTCCTACCATATCTTCTTCTTCATGTTCAGTATTTCACTGACACTCCCATTCAGATCTCCGCTCCCAAATTCAGACACAGAAATATTCTCTTACACAAATCCATGAAGATCCGCATCCTGTTTCTCCTCCTCATCGCCATCCATTCTCCGACAAGCTTTCTCTCAGCGACACCCTTCTCCGTCCGAAAATCCAACGCCGCTAAAATCCTCGTTTTGCCCTTGAAAACCCAAGAAATCCCTTCATCCGCTTCCTTCACCCACAACGTCACGCTCACGGTCTCATTGGCCGTCGGCACGCCCCCACAGAATGTTACCATGGTCCTCGACACAGGCAGCGAGCTCTCCTGGCTGCAATGCAACACCACCCGAACCGATCGGCCGGCGTTCGACCCGACCCGGTCGAACTCCTACACCGCCGTCGCCTGCTCCTCCCCCACCTGCACCACCCAGACCCAGGACTTCTCCATCCCGGCTTCCTGCGACGCCAAGAATCTCTGCCACGCCGTGCTCTCCTACGCCGACGCGTCGTCGTCGGAGGGGAATCTCGCCCTCGACAACTTCACCATCGCCGGGTCGAAGTTCCCGGGCACGATATTCGGGTGCATGGATTCGGGTTACAGCAGCAACGCCGACGAGGACTCGAAGTCGACCGGGTTGATGGGCATGAACCGCGGGTCGCTCTCGTTTATATCGCAAATGGGTTTCAAGAAATTCTCGTATTGCATATCGGGTTCCGATTTCTCGGGTATTCTCCTCTTCGGCGAGTCCAACTTCTCGTGGCTGTTGCCCTTGAATTACACCCCTTTGATCCAGATTTCTACCCCTCTACCCTACTTCAACCGGGTAGCCTACACGGTCCAGCTCGAGGGCATTAAGGTCACAGAAAAAATATTACAACTACCCAAGTCCATATTCGAACCCGACCACACCGGGGCGGGTCAAACCATGGTCGACTCCGGCACCCAATTCACCTTCCTTCTAGGCCCCGTCTACACCGCCTTAAGAAACGAGTTCATAAACCAAACCGGAGGCATTCTCCGGGTCTTGGAGGAACCCGATTTCGTCTTCCAAGGCGCATTCGATTTATGTTTCCGGGTACCCTTAAACTCGACGGGCCTACCCGAATTACCGCCCGTGAGTTTAGTATTCCGGGGCGCCGAGATAACCGTAACGGGTGACCGTTTGTTGTATCGGGTTCCGGGCGAGACCCGGGGGAGCGATTCGGTACACTGCTTGACTTTCGGGAACTCGGATCTACTAGGCATCGAGGCCTACATCATAGGTCACCACCATCAACAAAACGTATGGATGGAGTTCGACCTTCAGAACTCCAGAATCGGTGTCGCTCAAGTGCGATGCGACACCGTCGGACAAAGATTCGGAGTTCACATCTAGATTTTGGACCTCGAGGCTCGCTTCTAGGTTACCGGGTACAAATGCACGTGTTCTTCACTACCTTAGAATATGACTTTGGTTTTTGGAGGAAGAGAGATTGGCGGTTCATTCATTGAGCAATGAATGGTTGATCAAAAATGATTTTCTTTCTTTCTAAATATTGTCTTCATTTAATTCATTCGGACTAATCACTGTACATTGCATTTAGTCTCGCTCGGTATTTATTGAGTGAAATAAATTTATGGTCCCCTTTTTGTAGTTTGATTTTTTTTTTCTCTCTCTTTTTTTTATTTATTAGCAATGGTAACTTGAAGTTCAATTGTGAAATTAATAATAAACCAAAAAAAATTCCATGTTTTTACATTTTAATGAATAAATAGAGAATGATATGAATTATAATTATTGTTTAATAGTTGGAACTATGTAAAACAAGACGACAAGATGTCAAGTCAACATAATGATGAATTGTTTTGTTTTAGGGCAAAGCTAGATCCAAATCATATCATGGTCTGTTTTAGTCAAACTGTTACATTTAATTTGTTTTTTTCTCTCTATTTCTTTTAGAGCTACTAAATCATATTAGCAAACAATTGGATGGGACCGACTCACATTTTTTTTTTTTTTAGACAGCCCGTATTCCGAACGGAGTGTTGTTTGTACACAGAAAATTTTGATTGTAATTGTTATTCTGGTCGAAAGAAATGATGTATTTAAGCATAACAAATGATGTAAAAATGCTTAAATAATCGGAATGCCTTGTATAATATGTCTTTCGATAGAAATACGAGTTCCGAACAAAATTCTCTTAGTGTAAAAATGGAATCTTAGTGTAAAAATGAATTCCGTTCGGAATTCGGTCTACAGTCTCACATGTCATACAAAAAATACACAGTCTCAGATAAGACCAACTCAATCATATTTTATCTAAATTCAATCATACAGCTTCATGTTTTTCAAACTCCCATTATGAATTTGAATCAAATTAATACATTACTTGATCATTTTTTTTTCTTATAATTCAAGTTGTTAATTCATTATTAGAAATCAACTTAAATAAGTACTCTTTTAGGTACAAAAAATAATATTTTGTTTCTAAAATCTGAATTCAAGTTATAAGAATGATATAGGCCAATTATACAGAGTTATGGGCTTGGGAATAATTTGGTTCAAAACTATTCCCTCGGCCCAAAATCGATGTAATCTAACTATGAGGAAAAAGATCAATGCTAATTATAAGATTGTATATTAAAATACATTAATTTAATATTTTTTATGTTTAATTTGAATTTAAAATTCAATTTTTATTTATATAAACTTTGCACCTGTTCTAATTTTTTATAAGATCAAGTTTTGGTAAGTTGGGAATGCCACTGCATATATTTAGATGTTGTGTCTAATACTATTTCGCATTTGGATTTTGATACATTATTCACGTATTCGGACACATTGAAAGCATGTGAAATTATATCATTAAGCAAGCGTCAGCCCTAACTTTGAGAATTGTAATTTTTCATTGACTGAATTGATTATTAAAATCCCTAAATAACAATCTATTTATAAGCATAGATTGTAACTAATAAATATGCATAATATCTTTATAACCTAATCTACTGGATAACAAAGATACGGAAATATAAAATATTTAATCAAAATGCTATCTTTAAATAAAATCTTCAATCGTTGATTATTTCACAACACCTTCCAATCCTGCGTATGTATCAGTGTCCAAAATAAAATTAATTTTTATTACCAGCATTATTTTCAAGGACAATGTGTTTCAAGGACAATGTGTGGCCGTTGATGTTTGTTCCAACTTCGCACAATAATAAAAGCGTCTTTATCTATAATATAAAGATCATATGTACAACATTCCTAAAAAATATTTAGATGGTTGTGAGTTTAATATAATGCATTTTAACCAAATAAAGAAAATGAAAGCTAGTTATGTTTAGGCAGTTGAAACCTCAAGAAATCAGAAGCCAACAACCAACAAACTATTCCAAAATTTCTTAATTAACAAGTGTCAACAGGTATTTGAAGGCCTCCCTTCAACAATTTCACCTTTTTAATTATTTTATCCCCCATTAATCCCTTTCAGTCAATATTCCACAACAACTCTACATCTTTTTTTTTTTTATTATTATTATTTAAAAAATATGAATTTTATTCGATGTATCAGTCAACTCTGAATTATCCCAACTTTTTTTTTTTGTTACATATTTATATCTTAATGTTTGACAAATTAGGAAAATTCACTCCAACTTTTTATATTAAGAAATTTTACCCTAATGTTTACTTTTATTAGTTAAAAATATCATAGGTGATCAACGAGATTAAAAATACGTTGAGTCACATGTTATAAAAACACAAATTATGCTTGTGATATAATCAATTTTAATAATGTGTGACTCATGAATCTTTAATCTCGTCAATCAGCTAAGATATTTTTAACTAATAAAAGTAACATTAGGATAAAATTCCAAGAGAAAGTTGGGGTAAATTTCCACAATTAATCAAAAATTAGAATATAATTCCCTAACAAAAAAAAAAATAGGATAAATTTTAGAGTTAATCGATACATGGGGTGAAATTCATTTGCGATTTGTAATTTAATTTTTTACGAGTGAATGAATCAACACAAAGTTGCCACCCTTCATTTTGGTTCAATTTGATATGTACCCAACATTAAATAAAACTGGAAAGTTAATAAAAAAAGCCAAATCAAAATGCATGAAAAGGGTATCTTCAACTTAACAAGAAAACTGTTAATTAGAAAATTTAACTCCACATCTAAGATGTTTTACCTTATGATCAAATCTCACTTGAAAATCACTCCATTGGGCCAACAGCAGCATATCAATAGGTCAACATTCAATCTGTTACACTCATCACCTCAAAAATCATACCTCCCACACTATATATATTCACACTCCAGAATTCTCATTTTCTTCAATCAACTAAACTCACATTGTTTCCTCACCAAGATGGTTTCTCACAACCCTTGGCTCCTCGCCATCTCCGCGCTTTGCCTTCTACTCGAGCTAGCACTATCCGAGGGTTCGGGGATAACCAGACACTACAAATTCAACGTACGTGTTTGAATTACATTACTCATATCTCTGCATCTTTTGAATAAACTCGTGTGTGAATGCAGATCCAAATGCAAAATGTGACAAGATTGTGCCAATCAAAGAGTATAGTGACGGTCAATGGGCAATTCCCGGGGCCTACTCTCACTGCAAGAGAAGGAGATAGAGTCGTTGTTAAAGTTGTGAACCATGTTCGATATAATGTCACTATTCATTGGTAAAAACCTCAAAACTAAATATTGGTTAATTTTTTTGCTAAAACATCAATTTTAGTTCAAACTATCCGCATTTTTTCAATTAACTATTTCATTTCACAATTTTATGTCTGAACTATCAAAAACTATTCAAATCTAGGACAAGGAAATTTTCCGGCTTTGAAAATCTGACTGAGCATGCTGGAAACCCACATCATTTGATTTACAACGTGTCATTTTTTTAATATGACATGGGTTTCCGGCATGCTTTCGTCCTAAATTTGAATAATTTTTTATAATTCATTCATAAAATTAAAAAATTGAATAGTTAGTGCTAGAATTAAAAAAAAACGAATAGTTTGAACGAAAATTGATGTTTTGACCTTTTCTTTTTCTACGATGTCTTAACCGCGTCAAGTTACAGGCACGGGATCAGACAGTTGAGGAGCGGGTGGGCTGACGGACCGGCATACATTACACAATGTCCGATTCAGGCAGGGCAGAGCTACGTCTACAACTTCACCATTTCCGGCCAAAGAGGAACCTTATTCTGGCACGCCCACATTTTTTGGCTTCGTGTCACTCTCTATGGCCCTATCATCATCCTCCCAAAACGAGGAGTCTCCTATCCATTCCCACAACCTTACAAAGAGATCCCCATTCTTCTCGGTACACGTCTGATCATACTAATATCGGAGTCTCGTTCCCAACATTGTATTATATGTATTAGGCGATCCCTAGCCGAACCGAATACCCTCAAATCTCTGTGTCTAGTCGGTTTAACGAGTAATCAGCACTTGAACACTGCCTAATCCACCTAGGCGTCGATCTAGGTGGCCGACTAAGCGGGCTAGGCGTCGCCTGGTCGGTTCAGGTGACCGACTAAGTGGGCTAGGCATCGCCTAGTCGGTTCAACTGACCTATTTTTTATATTTTTTTAAAAAAATAATTAAAATTTATATAATTTAAAATTTTATTTATTGATAAATATATATATTAAAAATACTAAATAAAAATACTAATACTATATATATTGGATTTGTTTGTAGGTGAATGGTGGAAGGCTGATACGGAGGCGGTCATCAGCCAGGCGCTGCAGTCGGGCGGCGCCCCAAATATCTCCGACGCGTTCACGATCAACGGCCTTCCCGGACCTCTCTACAACTGCTCGGCCGGAGATGCGTATAAACTGAGGGTGCAGCCGGGGAAGACATACATGCTGAGATTGGTGAATGCTGCTCTCGACGACGAGCTTTTCTTCGCCATTGCCGACCACAACCTAACTGTTGTCGAAGCTGATGCTGTCTATGTCAAGCCATTTCAGACCAGCATCGTCCTTGTCTCCCCCGGCCAGACCACCAACGTGCTCCTCCACACCAAGAGCCACCGTCCCAACGCCACGTTCCTCATCGGAGCTAGGCCTTACGCAACCGGCCCGGCTCCATTCGACAACACCACAACCACCGCAATCCTCGAATACGAACACCAATTCACTTCAAACAATGTTTTAAAACCGTTGCTCCCCAAATTCAACGACACTGCTCTCGCCACCAAATTCAGCAAGAAACTCCGGAGTCTGGCGACTCCGGAGTTCCCTGCGAACGTTCCACGGGAAGTGGACCGGCGGTTCTTCTTCACAGTCGGGCTCGGGGCGAACCCCTGCACGAGCCCGAACAAGACCTGCCAGGGCCCGAACAACACCATGTTCGCGGCCTCGATCAACAACGTCTCCTTCGTGATGCCGACCACCGCCCTCCTCCAAGCCCACTTCTTCAACCAGTCGAAGGGAGTCTACACCACCGATTTTCCCGCCAACCCGCCGTTTGAGTTCAACTACACGGGCAGCCCGCCGAGCAACATCATGGTGGACAGCGGCACCAGGACGGTGGCGCTGGCCTTCAACACCTCCGTCGAGGTGGTGCTGCAGGACACCAGCATCATCGGAGCAGAGAGCCACCCGCTGCACCTCCACGGCTTCAACTTCTTCGTGGTGGGGCAGGGATTCGGGAACTTCGACCCGAATAAGGATCCGGCCGGATTCAACTTGGTTGACCCGGTTGAGAGGAACACCGTCGGAGTTCCCGCCGGCGGTTGGGTTGCGATCCGGTTCCTAGCCGATAATCCTGGTGCGTTCACGCTATAGATATTTACAGTGATGAATATATTTGTTGGTTAAATTTTTTGTTTCCATTGAATAGGTGTGTGGTTCATGCACTGCCATCTGGAGGTGCACACGAGCTGGGGGCTGAAAATGGCGTGGATTGTGATGGACGGGAGCCGCCGGGATCAGAAGCTGCCGCCGCCGCCGGCCGATCTGCCCAAATGTTAAACTGAATCTTTGATTTGTTTACTATATACACGCATATATACTATATTATAGTATGTTACAGGAATCATTTTCAAATGTAGATCTAGAGCAAATTAGAGTGAAATTTTGGTCTGAAATAAATTAATAATATCATGATTTGAGATTTTGTGGTAAACTGCATATGAGATCTCTATTTCACTTTTTCATGTTTCATACTGTATTTCATTTTAGAAATTATTAATTTTTTACTTAATATTTTTCATTATTTTAATTTATCAGAATTTATATAAATTTTATAAGTTTAACCATCGTATTCATCCCACCCATTCAGAGTTTAAAATGTTTTTAGTAATTATTTTTTAGTTCTTGAATAAATTTTTATTATTAAAACTAGATTTACACCCGTGCGTTGCACGAATTACATATTTAATCTCATTTAGTTATATTAAAACATAATCATAAGGTTATAAACATATATAAACATCTTACTTGGAACATTTTCCATGCGTAATTGATGCATTTTTTATTTTGAATTTAAATACAACGAAAAATTTACAACAGTTGAACACAAAATCAGAGTTTTTGTGTAAATCTTCTAAATTCAACATATGCAATTTCGATTTCATATGAATCGTCGTAAAAATACGTTTAATTTGATATATAATTAAAAAAAAACTGATTTGAACCGAGAAAAATATAATAATTTAATTATAATGTAATGAAAAAGAAAAATGGGGGAGGCATCAACATATGATCACTACTCTCCAGTTATATATATAAATTTGATAAAAACTAAAGCAAATAGAAAAAACACAAAGCTTATAAAAATAAGATTTTGTTTACAAAATTATCCAATAAATAATTTATACTGGCATGAATATTTTTAGAACTATACTTGTATCTATCTATCTATATATTAAAGAAAAATAGTCTAAGTAATTGTTTCCGCCAAAATTCTTTTACATGAATTTTATATTACTTTATATTTTGTTTTTTCTATTATTTCATATATATACAACAAACAATAATAATAATAATAATTATATTTGTTATTTTTTTTTTCTAAAAAATATGAATCTCACCAATTTATTATTATTTTTTAAATAATACGGGTATAATATTTTTTATGGAATATTTTTATATCAAACTCATAGGCTTTGTGTTTGACATCATTTTAATTTTATTAAATTTATTTCTATATTTGATATATAATATCGAAATTTTTATATATTATAATATATTAAATATAATATTGATGAATAAAAATGAGATATATTTAAAAATAATTGTTAAAAATGCTAAAATATATAACTATGTCAATTATATCTTAATATTATTAAATAAGATAGCATATATTTGATCCATGCATTGCACAGGTGTGAATATAGTTGTTTTAAAATAGAAAATAAGATTAAATAGGGAAAACGTAATGTTTTACTGAAAAATAACATATATGATTTTGTTGAAATTGTTATTATTATTTATTCAAATATATGTATGTGTTATAATATAAAAACATATCAAGTAAAAAATTACAAAAAAAAAAAAAACAAAATTGATGCGACGTGATGATTTGCACCCACGCTATACACGAATTAAATATATAATATCTTATTTTATGATATTAGAATAATTAAAAAAAAATTATATATTTTAACATTTTTTAACAATTCTTTTTAAATATTTAATTCTTATTCATCAATATTACATTTGATATATTATAATATAAATTATTTTCTATATTATGCGTCAAGCTATGAATATACATGTATAAGTGAGATATATTAACACAAAGTCTATAAGATTTGATTTAAATATTATTCCATAAACAATATTATATTTGCATTATCTAAGATATATTAAATATAATAAATAAGTGAGATATAATATTTAAAGAAGAGTGCAAATATACATTTGCTATATTTTTATTATATATATATATATATATATATATATATATATATATATATATGTGTGTGTGTGTGTGTGTTATATAATAGGATAAATAATAATTAAAATACAGTTATTTTATACTGATTTGCTAATATTATATTTTTTTTGCCATATTTCTATATAATTAAATTTGATATCTTATATTAAGTTATTTCCATATAAAAAATAAATCTTGAAAACTGATTCACGCTTTTAATATCTTCTATATAAAAATTATTTATCTTGGATTATTTCATTTTGAAATAAATAGTTAAGTAATTTGTTTTAATATGGAATTGTATCGGAAACATTTTTTTAGTTATTGAATGAATATTTTTCTGAAAATCAAATAAGAGCAGAAAATAAGAAATTTTAATAACTGTTTTGCTGATGTAGTTAACTCTTAATAACTGTTCCTGCCAATAAATGACTGCTTTGTTATAATATATATATATATATATATATAGATTAATTAATTCATAACCATAATATGCATTTTTATAAAATTTTGTTCTTAAAAATCAATTAAAGTATTTTATAGTATGCTTGGTTTTGTTTTCTTAAAAATGGTTACTCCCTCCTTTCCATATGGTATGTGTCATTATTTTAGGATGTTCGAATTATATGGTTCAATTTTTATATTTGGTATTTTTTTAAGTAATTTACATATGCACCCTTGGAAAATCTTGAAAAATGAGAATAATAAATATATAATAAAAAAGAGAAGTTAATTAATACTTTTAAATAAGGGTAATATAAAAAGTTTATTTATATTTTATTTTCTTGAATATTTTTTGTCAAACTGCAAGATCAAATATAGCCATATAATCTAATGAAGAGAGTATTAAAATTAATTAGTAATCGAAACTATTAAAGTATTAAACACCATTTCTTCAACAATATGAATTATGTAGAACGAAAGCGACGGCCTCAAAACTACCCTTCCCCACCAGCCGCATCCAAATAAGAAAAATCTCTCGTGGTTTGAAAAAGAAATAATTCTTCCAACAAAAAACATTTAAATTACCTAAATCTATGGAAGAAACCAGACAATAAAAAGCTAAGATTTGACGTAACACTAAAGGATTTATTTGCATCCACCTCCCCTAAACTCTCCTATATTTCTTTTCACACCCTTAAATCTTTCCACATTAATAAGATAATGTAAAACACAGTTGTATCATTAAAACATTATGCTTAAAATAAATTAGTCAATCTTTGTTAAATAAATTATTCCTTTTAAAAATAAATGCGTATTTATTTAGTTTGAAACAAATATTGTCAAGAAATTATAATAAAAAAGTGGAAACATTTTGAAATGTCCAAAATTATAAAATGCATCATAAAAATATATAATGTTATCAACATATCACAAAATACTCAAAAGTACAATTTTAGTATGAAGATTTGTTTAAGCCAGAAATCGATGTAATTATTGTTTTAATGATGATAAGATTATTACCAAAAATGTATATTGCATGTATTTTACTGCAAGAATATAATTTAAATTTTAAAGAATAAATTAAAAATGTGTTGAGGTTGGAATATGCTTAAATACAATTTATTTTTATCAATATCGGTAATTATTAAAGTAGGAATGAAATAGGAATCGAGTAATAAATATTAAGGTATGAATCAGGTCAAACTCAAACCGGGTTAGAATCCGGTTGGAACCGCTCGGAATTGGGTTTAGGGTGGTAGGAATCAGCTCAAACTCGAACCAGGTCGGAATTAGTCGGAATCGAATCCACATATAAAAAATTATTTAAATCATATAAAATTAATTCAAAATTTATTTATTTATTTTTTTTCTGAAAAAAGGACTCCTGACATCCTAACTTGACATAAAATTATACTTTTTGATATTTTTGTTATATATTTATAAAAGTGAAGATTTTTACTATGTGTATTAGCTAAAATGGTACTCCCATAATTTTTCTCATAAAAAAAATTCTGGCCAAATACGCAAATATGATAAAGATTAGGGGCCAAGATTGGAAAATATAATGCAAAACAGTGTAATGTTAGAACAATCCCAAACCCATTTAAGAAAATAAATTGGTCACACCACCGGCCAACCGTACCAAATTAAAACCCCCCAAACCAGATTTCGCCGGAGACGCCGCCGTAATCCGCCATTACGCCGGTGCCTCCGTCTCCCATCCTCGGCGCCTCGAAAGAATCGGCTCGATTTTCACAGAATGGCACGCGTCTGCAAGTTTTCATTACACGTCGCCGTCGTCTCCGCCGCCATCTTCTACATCTATTTCTCGACGGTGCTCGTTTTTATCGACCGATGGTTCGGTCTCGGTTCCTCACCCGGCATGCTGAACGCCGCCGTTTTCACTTTCGTAGCTGTAATGTGTGTATCCAGCTACCACCGCGCCATTTATACGGATCCGGGTCGGGTCCCGAGATCATTCGTGCCCGATGTTGAGGATGCGGACAGCCCGATCCACGAGATCAAGCGGAAGGTATGTCATTCTGTTGGTATTTTTCCGTCATGGCAATGTGCCTGCATGTGTTTTAGCGGCATTTTTCTCTTGATTTTATGGCTTTCAAGAAGGTTGGGGTTTGCTTTCTGTGTCAGTCTTGAGTTGTTGCCGTGTTGTTTAGTGTTGTGGCGGGTTCAGTTTGAAGAATGCTGTAATTTGAAATATCCGGCTTTGAGCTAGTACTTGTATTGTTAGTTTAGGAAACCATTTTGAATGAATTTATAGCTGTCTATCGAATAATTTGCAGCTTTTTCTGGGATCGTTTTAGTTGGAATGACAATTATTTTATCTCTGATTCTAACCATGCCCTTCTTGATTTCAAGTTTTCTCTTTTATTTTTTATTTTTCTTTCCTTTTCCTTTTTGTGCTAAATTGTGTATTTGCTATTGTCCCTGTAACTCATTCATTGGCTTTGATTTTTGTTAAATTCTTCTCTACAACTTGTGATGTAGTTGATAGCTTAAATCTTGGAGCTAATTTCCCTGTAGTAAGAAGCTGGATCAAAGGTCTTATGATGATTGATCCCTGACATTGAATTGATAGGACACGGTTAGATTCCTGGTTATTGGAACTAATATAGCGCTGATTTGTCATTTGGTATATATCGATATATATGTTACCTAAACCATTGTCTTAGATTATATATATGTTACCTGAACCATTGTCTTAGATTAATGTTGTCATTTATGAGTTACAGCGGCATTATGAAGCAAAGTCTTGGATTTCTCCCCTTGCAAAATACAAATTGAATTTCTTACCTTGGATAGTAGCAAATTTGGTTAGGATACAGTTGTATGGTCCCTAGAATTTGCATTGTTGTTGTTGTGTTAGTTTCTGTTGGATATCAAATGACCTCTCTCCCTCCCCAATATGAGCAATCCAGTTGTTGGTGGCTTAAGTCCTCATGTCCTGCTTGGTGCATTATTATAATATTTTTTTACAGCTGAAACTTTTGTCGCATGTTTTCAGCTCATATATCGTGTCCTCGGATCAAATTTCATCTGACACAATCATTCCTTTTGTGTTTCTTGTTTTATGAGTTAAAGCGGTTTTATGAAGTTAAATTCTTGATTTCTCCTCCACAAAATACAAATTCAGTTTTGTTAGTCGAACACTTTCAATTCTGGTCACTGGACAGTATTAAGACCCCTTAGGAGTTATTACTAATATTATAGAATTGGATTCTGCTGGTCTATTGGGCGACGTTTCTTGCTCCCTGATATATGCGATCCAGATGTTAACAGCTGAAGGTCCAGTTTTTCCTATCCTGCGTGGTGCATTAGTATAATCTTTTTTCTTTAGCCGGAACTTTTGGTTGCTCACAGTTGTTTACAAATTACAACTTCATGTTTGTTGTTACTCGGCCCACATCAGAATATTGATGATATCATTCTCAGGTCATTTATTGTGTCCTCGCATCATATTCTATTTGACGTGGTCATTGTTTTAATGATGCAGTTCATGTTATGTCAACATGTTAGCTACTAACTTCAGCAATATTATTTTCCACAAAATTCAAAATCATCAAGCTACAAGTGATATATTTTCTGCTTTGTAAAACCGCCTACTAATAGAAGTTTTGAAATTTCTCTTAAGATAACATTTATTTGAGGTGGAAACCTCAAACTATTAGAAATGTGCATATAGTTGCTAAAATAGCAACTTTGGAATTAGTTATTATTTTTCTTAGCTTCTGTAGTTTATTGAGAAGGATATGGTGTTTAAAAATATGATCTTGAAGATCTTCAGAATTTTTTTTTGCAGGGTGGCGATTTGAGGTACTGTCAGAAGTGTTCGCACTATAAGCCTCCACGGGCCCATCATTGCCGCATATGCAATCGATGTGTTTTACGAATGGTACATCTAATCCATGTTATTGATTATCATTAACTTGTATTCCCTAAATAATGTTGTTAACCAGCTGCTTCTTGTTGCAAGGATCACCATTGTGTTTGGATGAATAACTGTGTGGGGCACGCAAACTACAAGATCTTCTTCACTTTTGTGTTTTATGCTGTTATTGCATGCATATACTCCCTGGTAAATTCTTCTTTTCATATCTCTTGGTGATGTACTCCATACTCCAAGATGTTTCCTTGTCAGTTACCTTTGACTCTTCCACTTTCACATATCGAAATGAATCATTTGTGTCATTTCAGATATTGCTTGTTGGAAGTGTGACAGTTGATAATCAGCAAGATGCTGATGACTCTTTCAGAATCATACATGTGATTACTTCTTCTAACTATTTTTCTTTTCTCCGGATGATATTCTCGTGTTCGACTCACCAAAGGATTTATGTGCAGCTAATATCAGGGTTAATATTGGTACCCTTATGTTTGGCACTGGGATTTTTCCTTGGGTGGCACTTCCATCTAATTTTACAAAATAAAACTACAATTGAGGTTCTTCTCAAACTGTCCCTTCACTTGTTTCCCAACAAATAAACCATTCTTTTAACTGTACTTATCTTGGCAGTACCATGAAGGTGTAAGAGCAATGTGGCTTGCCGAGAAAGGAGGCCAGCTTTATTCACATCCATATGATAATGGTGCCTATGAGAATTTGACAACAGTAAGCTTGCTGCCTATACATTTCGTTGTTTGATGGAGAGAATGCGAAAACCGTGTTGGCACTTGGCACTTTTATCTTGAAGATGGTTTCAATTATACAATATGAAGATTCACAAGTCTGGCTCGGTCTTCCCATAACTTGTTTTTGTTCATCTGCCACAGATTCTAGGTCCGAGAGTTATTTGCTGGCTTTGCCCCATTTCAGGACATATCGGTACTGGTCTTCGTTTCAGAACCAAGTATGACAGCCTCATGGGATTGCCAACTCCAGATTAAAGATGATTTTTGCCATCCAAAACCTGCTATACTCCAGATAACACACATACAGCTCTCTATCTTTAGCTTCAAAATTTCACTAATCTTCAACTGCTGATGGTGATAAACGTACAGCTTCAAACATCATT
Organism: Plectranthus barbatus; assembly: GCA_026898455.1. Taxonomy (NCBI): domain Eukaryota; kingdom Viridiplantae; phylum Streptophyta; class Magnoliopsida; order Lamiales; family Lamiaceae; genus Plectranthus; species Plectranthus barbatus. Next base: position 145,288 of record JAPKLW010000674.1, read on the forward strand.
TAACCAATGATAGTCTTGTAGTGAGGTCTTTCAGCTTTTTCCGAGTTCTAGAGTTTGTTGTATCATGTAAATTTTCTGCCATACCCGTATCTCGGCTGTCACAAGTTTGAGCCTCCACCCCCACCCTGTGTTGGCAATGTGTATAGAAGTTTACCGCATTGTGATGTAAATTAGAGCCCTTTACCTATACAAGTGGAGGGAGATGCCAAACTTGCAGACTTTGATGTTGTGATTACCAAAGATTTTTGTGGCAATAGATGATTACTATTTGAAATCTGTAGATTCATTCACATATAAATATGTATTCTTCTTACAAGTTATAATTCTTGTGTTATTATTATTATTATTAAAAGCTCTTTAGATGAAATTTTGTGGAGCAGGGCCTACTGACACGTGTCAACTGATATGGGGTTGAACCATCGTGAACTTCAAATGGGTTCCGATTCAGCCATAAACTGTCAAAGCTACTCTCCCTTGTTAGTGAGTGATGACCACGCTACACAATTTCTCCAAGTTGTGACAAATTCTTGATTTAATTATACGAGGATTGTCAAATAATTATTGCCAGCTTACAGATTTAAGTCGCTGCAAGATAAAATGTGAGCGCGTGGATTATGAGAAAGTCAAAGAGCATAACTTTGCAAGAACTAGTGAGGTTGATGGATTCTAGGATAAACTTAAACCCGGGACCATTATCGGGAGACAGAAAAAAAGAGAGTCAAGTAGCGAAATATAACGGATTTTTCTCATTTCCCAATCAGAGAATGATGATGATCTCATTCACTCACTGAATGAATGACTTCTGTTTTTTGGTTCTCAGAGGAAGAAAAAGGGAAATCTCATCAGAAAATGGAGGCTGATATGATCAATCCGGATGATTTTAACTGGTTGGTTTTAATGTGTTCTTCCTATTATTCATGTTTCTTGCATTTGCAGACTCGATTTGTTGATGGGTTTGGTGAAAGCTTTTTTCTTTGTGTTTGGTTGGCTCTCGAATGCTTTGTTTGAGAATATGATTGATGAAACTTAGGGTTTATGAAAGGGAAAGGTTGTGGGTCTTTCATCATTGACATCAAATTTGTCTTTCTTGAAAATCACATTTGAAATCTGGGTTTACTTAGTTAGTTATTGTGCGTGCGTTGTTTTACTGGGTACCTCTATGAAAGAGTGAAAGACAGGATCTTTCTCAAAATCTGTTAGGGAAAGTGAAGGAGAGTATTTTTTTTTTCCTTGTATGAAGATAGTTACTACTTCATAAACAATTTCTGGAGACTCATTAAATAGGGTGCTACCACCACATAATCTACTTATGATTTATGATTGTCATATTTGAACTATGCTTACGGAGTAGGAACCCAGATTTAGTATGTGCAGATATGATCTTGATCCTTTCTTCTATTTAGCTTGTATGCTTAGTGTGTGAATGTGTGTTGTTCTTGGTTTTTGCTTCCTTTATAGACCTCAGTCGGTGCTTTTCATCTGCATCTTCCATTCTTTTTTTTTTGTTGGTTGTGAAACTCATTTGAGTTTCAAATCTGGATATCAGCATTGCTTTCTTGAACAAGAAACGGAAACTTCAGGATGAACTGCTAGGTATGCCGTTGAGAAAGCATGTCTGCTGGGATCGTCATAGACTTGCATGTGGTTTTCCTGTTGATTCAACCACTGAACCGAAGATGGTGAGTGATAACATTTTTGTACGAGGAGTAGAATCTGAACCAGAATCCGCAACTGCAAGCCACAGCTATAGCTTTCCTGGTGATGCTGATATGTCCATGTCTTCAGATGATGATGCTAAAACTTATCTTTCAATCACAAAAGCACATGCATCTGCCGAAGCTGCTGCTTCATCTACTTTTTCAGATGACTCATCTTCTCAGATTGGTCCTTATTCATCAGAGAGTAGATCACTAACTAAAGAAAGCACCGGACCGTCCATCTGCGAAGAACTTCATTGTCTCTATCGCGAATATGGACTGAAACTGCCTGTTGATTACGAGGCTCATCTCCTAGAATTTGGAAGTCATGGTGGATGCAGCTTATCTGGATGCCAAGCTGATGTCATTGAGGGATGTGTGGAAGGAGTTGATAATCAGCTCTACTCGACTGGGGATGCTGTAAGTAATTATGTTCTTTCTTCTGGAAGGCGGTCGATTAATGAAGGTAGGTTACGGCTACAAGGACTTCACCTTATTTTCCTTTAACTTTAGTAACTGCTAATATCTTCCTTGCACTTTCGGTTGCAGATAATCAAGAAGGGACCAAGAAACTAACGATTGATAAGGAGTTCGAACAGTACTTTTCAGCGCTTATGCTGTAGTAATATAAACACAAAACGTTCATATTATTATGTTGTACGTATTTGCTTGTAATTTATGGTGTGAGAACAAATCTTGCTTTCTCTTTGGCCATCTCTCATGTCATTGTATTGTATGGTTGTGATTTAATATATTGTTTCCGTTTGAGTAGATTTTTAAGGTTTTTGCATCATCTGCTTTCTGTTCCTGATAAGATTGATTTCCACCAGATTGAACAGAGGATGAAGTATCTGCCTATTATTACTGTATTTCTGTTTTTCCTCAGGTGCACTGCCGTAACGAAGAAATGTGGTTTTTTACGTATTGGATGTCGAAATATTGCAGTTGCAGACTGTCATTCCCAGCTGGAGTTTGCTTGCATTGTACATGGATTCGAATATAGTTTTCTCCAGGTATTGCATAAATCTCGGTCTCATGAATCGATGTGTTTATCTCTGTTTGGCATACGACTCTGCTGCGTATTGTTCATGTCTCATATTCATGTTGTTGTGCGGGTAATGCTGATATAAGTAATTGCTTTAGTTTATCTTTATCTGAATGAAAAATCTAAACTGCTCTTTTCTAGGGGTGTGCAAAAACCGAACCGAACCGAAAGAACCGACCGAACCATAGTAATTTGGATATGTGATTTATTTGGAATTTTTTATATGTAATTTATAGGGAATTTATAGTTTGTTTGTGTTAAAATATTGAAAAACATGAAAATAGTCTGTTGGTAACCGACAGCTTGTTCAACCCAACCGAACTATTGTCAGTTCGGTTTTCGATCGGTTCTCGAGAGTGGTTCAGTTGATTCAGTTTTGGCCATTTCGGTCAGGTTTCAACTGAACTGACCGAATGCTCAGCCCTACTCTTTTCTGGTTAAGAAATACTAAGTGTGCTTCAGCAAATTAGTGAGAGAGAAGATTGAAACAGAAAATCTTGTTGAGTAAAATCACACCAGGACACCAAATGATCTACAACTGAAAAGCACAAAACATACATAAAGTAGGAAAAAAAGAAAAAAGACAAAAGTCGAAAGCCGAGAGCCGAGATTAAATAAAGCTCAAGAATGCTGGTGTACATGTGATTTCAACATCTTCATCAACACATGGGAAGATCAGATGGTGGTGGTGGTAACTTCTGAGTAGCTAGCGGCCCGTCCTCCACAATCCACGCCATTTTCAACCCCCAACTTGTGTGTACGTCGAAGTGGCAGTGCATGAACCAAACTCCTGCAGAAAATAACCACCATGGATCTTATTAAGAACCCATAACTCTACCTATACACTGTTATATAAATATATTTATGTTTGTCCATACGCACCTGGATTGTCTGCTAGGAATCGAATGGCTACCCAGCCACCGGATGGAACACCTACCGTATTCCTTTCAACAGGATCCACCAGGTTAAACTTTGCAGGGTCATTGTTTGGATCATAATTTCCAAATCCTTCACCAATGATGAAGAAATTTGAACCATGCAGGTGAAGAGGGTGGCTCTCAGCTCCGAGGATGCTTGTATCCTGAAGAACTAGTTCCACGCTCGTATTGAAAGGAAGAGCAACGAGACGAGTTGTGTTGCTCACTAGAGTGTTGTTTGGCGGCGTTCCAGTGTAGTTAAATGGATTTGGTGGATTGGATGGGAAATCTGTGGTATAGACTCCGGAATAGTTTTTGAAGAAGTGGGCCTGTAGCATAGCTGTTGTCGGAAGAGCAAACGAAACGTTGTTGACCGTTGCTGAGAATTTTGTTCCATTGGGTCCTTGGCATGTTGCATTTTGCGGGCATGGGCTTGACCCCAGTCCAACGGTGAAGAGGAAACGCTTGTCTACTGTCTGCGGGACAGTTGCTGTATTAAACTTCGAGTTACTTAAGCTGCGGAGCTTCCTGGTGAAATTCGCAACAAAGCCAGTGGCACCTAGTGGAGGTAAAGTGGGCATGAAAAGCGTTGTATTCTTAAACGGGTTATCTGATGGGTGTTCGTATTCAAGGAAACCGGCAACAGTTGAATTGTCAAAAGTGCCAAGTCCTGTAAAATACGGCCTTGCAGCCATGAGGAAGGTGGCATTCGGGTATTGTGGCTTTGTTTTGAGCAGAACGTTCGTGGTTTGCCCCGGGGTAATGACCACCACGCTAGTAGCAAACGGCTTGACGTATGATGCATCGGCTTCAACAATGGTGACGGTGTGGTTTGCTATGCTGAAAAACAGTTCGTCGTTCATGGCAGCGTTTATCAGACGAAGCAGATACGTCTTCCCCGGCTTCACTCTCAGCCTGTATGTATCTGAAATTTTTTGATTTTGTTTAATCAATGGAGTTGTGATTGTTTGATATTGAATTGAACTATTACAGCTGCTGATTTTATTACCATTTGAGGAACAATTGTACAAGGGTCCAGGAAGGCCATTAATGGTGTATGCATCCGAAACATTCGGACCGGCCCCGGTCTGAAGAGCCTGTGTAATAACTGCTTCAGGATCTGCATTCCACCACTCCCCTGAAATATCAAGAAAAGAGATCATATCAGAAAGTGGCTTTTCATTAAGTAAGTAGAAAAACTATGATATTTCCATAGTTACCAAATATGATGGGGACTTCCTTGTATGGTTTCTTGAAAGGGTAAGTTTCATTTCGTCGGGGGAGGATGATGATCGGTCCATGAACAGTTGCTCGAAGCCACGAGATGTGAGCGTGCCAGAACAGCGTCCCTCTCTGGCCCGTGATGGTGAAGTTGTACGTGTAGCTCTGGCCAGTCTGTATCGGGCACTGTGTCACGTATGCAGGTCCGTCCGCCCATCCGCTTCTCAGCTGCCGTATTCCATGCCTGCATCGCATTCAAAAGGTAAGTTCTTCTGTCATACACCATCACACTCTGCAATGCATTTCATTTCTCTCCCCTTACCAGTGAATGGTGATGTTGTTGGCCACATTGTTGACGACCCTAACTAAAACCCGATCACCTTCTCTTGCAACGAGGCTAGGCCCGGGAAACTCCCCGTTGACACTGACAATACTCTTCGTGTTGCACAACCGTGTCACATTGCGTTGCACAATCTAGCAGAATGGATCATTAAACAAAAGCACAAACATGATGAACTAAACATTTACTCGAGTAAACATACATTGAACGTGTAGCGTCGTGTGGTGCAGGATGCGGGGCGAGGCAGCAGGAGCGTTATCGAGACAAGAAGGGCGAACGCGAGGGCGGCCATGGATGCCGGAGACGGTAGCTTGGATTGAAAAATGGATGTTTCCTGTGGGCCTATTTGTGGGCCTATAAATAAGGAGTTGAATGATATGATTAGGTGATGAGAGTTTTTCATGCTAAAGAAGATTCATGGAGTTCATATTTGAGTTTACCTGCTTTTTTTTTTGTTTTTTTTGGTCGAGCTGAATTTTAGAGTGCTGGTTAAGTAAGATTATGCTCCCTTTGTTAACGCTAATCCTCTATTAACAAGACTGTTAACTTCTCTAATTACTATTTGCTTGATCTTTGTCGGCAGTTAGTCCCATGATCTCCTTCTCAAGACTTGGAAAGCAATGAAAACTCTCTCTCTCTCTCTCTCATAAAGAAGATATTTCTTTGCTCGAACTTGTATGTTTTATACTTCCTCTATCCCGCTATATTAATTTCGTGTTCGTTTTTGGTCTGTCCCGATATATTAATAAATTTTCTAAAATGGTAAAATTTTTACAGTTATCAATAAATTATTAATTTCCTACATTCACAAATATTGGTTATTGTGTCCGGTCAATATGTGATTAACTGACCGGATGGAGGGAGTATAAGCTATATGTGATTATTTCATTACATCTTTTGGAGCAAGTGTTATAAGATATGCTTATGTTTGATATCGGCTAAAATAATGCGAGTAATTTAAACGTTTAATTCATTCAAGAATTTTATAGTCACAAACTTTAAAAAATATGATTTTCTTGGGCATAAATATTACTCCTATTTAGTAAATGTATTTCCCTAATTAGTTTTGCATGGCTAAGTTGTGGTTTATGTGATAATGCAAAATGAATACTTACTTTTTGAGATAATTACAACCCACGAATGTGAAATGACTCTATTGTGTTTGTGTATCGCATGAGAATTCATTTTTCGAAGTGGTTAAAATTGGCATTTCACACAAAAGGCCTACAAAAATTGGTTTTAAAACTCGATTATAGAAAATAAAATCTTTTTATCATATTATCTATAGGTTTATGAAAAATGGAGTTGCATCAAATTATTCAACTCAAATTTAATAGTATATAATTGCTTCTTTTTTTAAAAAAATACATTACTTCAAACTTATACGCTCAAATATTTTCAAAGAATCTCGGACTCATGACATTGGTATATAATTACATATTTCTTATAAAACTATTTAGTCTAAAAAGTAAGAAGTTTACAAATATGAACTAAATATGGGTAACTTAATTTTAATTTGTTTTTTTAACAAATTTTCATGTCCTTTGTGTAATGTGCATTAATTTAAATCTCACTCCATCAGCAATTGCATTTTTTCACCATCTATCGAAAACAGACAAGACGCTTTAATTACTTTATCCCGATGACAGATTTGAATGTGTTGTTTGGTAAAGCTGTGTTGTATGTGAAATGGGATGAATTATTTCAAATAATATGGAAAATTATTAATAGTTATTATTTAGATAATTTATACCATATTTAGAAACTGGTTCATCCAGCCCATCTCCCACCAGTTCCTGAAAGGGAAACCATAACCTAACCATCTCTTCTAATTTTATAAATATTTGTAATAAATAAGAATTAAACTTAATGTTTTGGATAATCACCTATATCTAGGATAAATATTGTTGAGGAAGAGAGGTTAGATATTTTAGGAATATTTATATAATTGTTATTCTACTTCAAATTGAATCAATTTAATTAGGTTTCCTTCCTCCCCCACCTCCCACTCTTCTTTCTTACTAATTATTCAATCAAAACGATCTCTCTCTCTCTCTCTCTCTCTCTCTCTCTCTCTCTATATATATATATATATATATATATATATATATATATATATATATTACTCCCTCCGTTCTGATTATATGTTTCGGGTTACTATTTTAGGGTATTTCAATTATATGGTCCAATTTCTATATTTTGTATTGTTTTTATCTGGTAATTTACCACTATACCCCTGAATAATTTTGAAAAATGATAATATTAATTGTAATATTATGAAAATGAAAAGTTAATTAATGCTTTAAATAAATGTAATGTTGAAAGTTTGTTTAAATATTAAATAATTTTTTATAAATGTGTAAGATCAAACTGAACCATATATTCAAAACGGAAGGAATATTATACACGGTGGAACTAATAAAATATTTTTTAATGTATCCCCCACCTCCCACTCTTCTTTCTTACTAATTATTCAATCAAAACGATCTTTTTCTGTATATATATATATATATATATTATTATACACAGTGTAACTAATAAAATATTATTTAATGTATATTTCATTTCGTTCAGACAAAGATTCTGTTTCAATTTAGTTGATGGACTCTCCAGCAGTTACCATGAATCTCTTTTTACAATTTATCTCCACGCTTCTTTCGCTTACAAATCAAGAATCCATGATTACATACATACATATACAAATATATTTTTTATTTTTAGACATTTTTCAAAAGATTATATCTAAAAAAATTCTTTTTTTTTTCGGGCGTACCATAGGAGTTTGTCATTTCCAATTCACTATATCTGATCTCTTAAGATAATAATAAGTTTATGGAGAATTGTCGATTCAGTACCCAAAAAATAGTTAAATTATCAATTTAGGATCCAAAAGATGATTTGTCAATCCAGGACCGAAAGATCAGTCAATTCTCAATCCAGGATCTAATATTGAGGTCCTGGATTGAGAATTGTATGATCTTTCGGGTCCTGGATTGAGAATTTTTGTATCTTTCATGTCCTAAATTGAAAATTAATCTTTCGGGTCCTGAATTGATAATAAAATTATCTTTGGTATCCTGAATCGATAAAACTCCATTTATTATATGTTGTAATGAAAGGTAATACGTGGATGATGAATTGATTATATTGGGATTTGATGTAAGAAAAGACAATAGTAGTTTAGTAACTATCAATGATTTTTTTTTAAAAAATATTGAAAGATAAAAATGTAAAAATAAAATAAAATTAAAAATGCTGAAAGTAGTATTTTTGTAATTTTTCTAAATCGCTGGCGCTAATTCTTATTATTTATAACTTGGGGTTAATGGATTATAAATGGAGAGAAAAGCTTAGATATATTTTATTATATAAGATAGTCTAAATTAATTTCTTAATTAGTGCATATTATTTTTAATAAAATAAAAAACCTACGCTGCTTAAAAACTGACCGACAAAATTCACACATCATAGATCAGTTTGATAACATTATAATCTAATTATCTCTCACTCGCAATAATAAAATTATTAAATAAAATGGCTCTTAGATTTATCAATTATAAATTCTCACAAAAAAAACCTTAATTAATCAACAAAATATATTCTTTATTTTATGACTGTAATAGTGCCAATGTGGATGGATCTGGTCCATCCAATTTCAAGGCTGAAAACATATTTCTTCTACCAACTTCTTATAATAAAAAAATGCCAATTTTCTTTTTAAAGAAAAATATTTATCCATCTCATGATTTGTCTGACTTTATGCTGACACACACGTTTGCAAAAGATATAAATTGTGATTGTTAAATGAAACTCGAATTGAATAATTCAAAGAGCTTACTTAAGAATTACAACATTTTTTAAAAATTCATCAATTTTTTTACTCCCAACATCCCAATTTAATTGTCTCGGTCAAAATTGTCTCAGTTTGACCGGACACAATAACCAATAATTATAAATATATAATGAATTAAGTAAAATTAATATTTTTATTATTAAGTATAAAAAAATTACCATTGATAGAAAAAAATAAATAAAAACAAAACTAATGAAGTGAGATATATATATATTTTTTAAATCAAAGAGCTTACTTAAGAATTACAACATTTTTTAAAAATTTATCAATTATTTTACTCCCAACATCCCAATTTAATTGTCTCAGTTTGACCGGACACAATAACCAATAATTATAAATATATAATGAATTAAGTAAAATTAATATTTTATTATTAAGTATAAAAAAATTACCATTTATAGAAAAAAATAAATAAAAACAAAACTAATGAAGTGAGATATATATATTTTTTAAATCAAAGAGCTTACTTAAGAATTACAACATTTTTAAAAAATTCATCAATTTTTTTACTCCCAACATCCCAATTTAATTGTCTCAGTTTGACCGGAGACAATAACCAATAATTATAAATATATAATGAATTAAGTAAAATTAATATTTTATTATTAAGTATAAAAAAATTACCATTAATAGAAAAAAAAAAATAAAAACAAAACTAATGAAGTGAGATATATATTTTTTTAAAATCAAAGAGATTACTTAAGAATTACAACATTTTTTAAAAATTCATCAATTTTTTTACTCCCAACATCCCAATTTAATTGTCTCATTTTGACCAGACACAATAACCAATAATTATAAATATATAATGAATTAAGTAAAATTAATATTTTATTATTAAGTATAAAAAAATTACTATTAATAGAAAAAAATAAATAAAAACAAAACTAATGAAGTGAGATATATATATATTTTTTAAAAAAAGTGGAATAATTAAACTAGGACGGATGGAGTATTTTTTTATGAAACCTTGAGTTTTTAAACTATATCAGTGGCCTGCGGCGGCCGCGGCCGCCGGAGAGGGAAAATGGCCGGTAAAAATGGTTGAGGGCGGAGGTTGTTAGAGTTCATTTTCGGCCAACCGACAAAGGAAAAGGATTTTGCATCTCACCTCTTACGTTTGTACGTAGATGTCTCTTTTTATGACTAAATAGGTTAGTTTTTTTATTTATTTATTTTTTAACATCACACCAACCTCGGATTAATTAACATAAGTAATTATTTTTCTGATTAGTTCCCTCTGCCTTCTGTCTGCAGGAATGTAAGAGTCCTAATAAATTAATTAATTAATTAATTATCTTTAATTATCCATTGAAAACAAAAGTTCATACACAACACACGTATCTCAAATCATCCATGTAAAATTAAATTATGAGAATTTTTATGTTAGATTAATTCTAATATATTAATTAATCTCCTAATTATTTATATTTGACCACAGTCAAATATTTTAAATAATTAAGTGGTTATAAATATCCCTAATTTTTAGGGACCACTAATTTTGAAACTGATACGTAACTTCTTTGATGGGAGAAGTTATTAAATCACACTTATAAATATTCAGTTTTCAGCATACGGTCCACTACAGTTTCCTTTTATTTAGTCTGATACACCATTGATACAGAGAAGGGAAAACTACAAAAGACCTGCTGATATTTAAGTTCTTCAACATCGTTCGTAGAAATAAAAGCAATTGCTGGAGGTATGACTCGATCTTATTTCCGCTGCAATACGATTTAATATTTAAATTGTTGAGGTATGTTTTTACATTTGATATCATAGCCAGGCTATACTCTGCCTTGCTTTGTTTCTACGTTCTTGGAGAATTATGATTAATATGTTTGTCTCCATTCAGTTTCCGTGTTTTTCTTACGGCAATCATATGTTTAGAATGTGTTGTAAAACGATGACAATTTGACATACGAATTAAAGACAAGAAAAATAAAGAACACAAGATTTACGTGGTTCGGCAATGTGCCTACGTCCACGGCGGAGCAGTCGAAATTTTATTGATTCAGTATATATCAAATACATCAACATATCATGTATTTATACTAAAACCCTACAAGGTGTAAAATTCCCAAAATACCCTGTACCGTACCGCGGGGGCTCTGCCCCCGCACCCCCAGCCCAACTAATCGATCCACCCCAAAGGAGCTGCCTGCCTCCTTCCTTTATCAGTATATAAGCCATACTAACAGAATGTATCTGAGTTTTGGGCCTCTCGTGAATTGTTGTGTATCCATGTGCGATCAATTTTCCCATATTCTAACTTCCGGTCTCCAGTTTATTGCCATCGATTGTTGCGGTAATTTGAAAATTTTGATTTTAAATCCTAATTGCCGCAGAGTGCATTTCAAGATTTGCCCATAAATCTTTTATATGCATATCACTACTTGTGAATTAATTTATGTTGACTGCAATCTATGGAATATTTTATTTCATTATTCCCTACGTATTTTTTAAGATTGTCATCAATTGAGTATATATTGGCGTTGAATGCATTTACGGATTATTTCGTTAGGGCATTTAGTTTAAGGATTTGAGATTGAATTTGTTTAGGCCTTTTGAGATGAATTAATAGCGTAAGCTATTATTATTAAGTTTGACTTTAAACACTTTCAATTTTAATTCTGGGACTGCAGTTTATAAATCCTAAATTTTTGGATCTTATTTGCTTTTGGTAGTGTTTAATTGATTGTTTAATGTTATGTGATAAATATGATTTTAATTGAGAAGGGAATAGCCATAGCATCCTTAATCAATTAAAATTATATATTCAGTTTTATCACATTAAGGGATAACATTAAATTGTGATTAATCATGTTGAATGTGATAAATTTTATCCCACAGGAATTTTTATTACATTTTCATTGATTAATTAGGACATAATATTAAATCGTTTTTCTAATTTACCCACAGGGATTAGAAAAGGAAATTTGATTTAATAGTTTTGTCATAAAGTTTGTTAAATCCTATTGAATTAAAGCTTTAGCTCACAGGCAAGTTTTATGTCTCTGGATTTATGATTGACATGTTTTACATTTGGCGTAACATGTTATGTGGTTATATGCTTCAAATTTATTGATGTGAGTATGTTTCTTTGCAGTACCTGTTAAATTCTCTGATATGAAATTTGATGTTCCTGAGCTCAATGGGGACAATTATAAGATTTGGAAGGAGAGAATTCTTCTTCATTTGGGTTGGCTGGACATTGATTATGCTATCAGGAAAGATGAACCGGCTGCTATTACTGAAAACAGCACCCCTGATGAAGTTGATCTTTATGAAAAAAGGGAGCGATCTAATCGGCTCTGCGTAATGTTCATAAAGACACGGATATCAGTTGGGATTAGGGGTTCCATCGAACAGTATGATAATGTCCAGAAGTTGTTAAAGGCAATTGATGAGCAATTTGTGTCATCTGATAAGGCCTTGGCTAGCACCCTGATCATGCAGTTTTCTTCCTTGAAGCACAATGGAATTAGGGGTGTGCGTGAGCATATCATGCGCATGCGGGATATAGCTGCTCAACTTAAAGTGTTGGAAGTTGAGATGTCGGATTATTTCTTGGTTCACTTCATACTGAATACTCTGCCTCCTCAGTATGCTCCTTTTAAGATCTCCTACAACACACATAAGGATAAATGGTCAATTAATGAATTGATGACCATGTGTGTTCAGGAGGAGGGGCGTTTGGCTATGGAGGAGGGTGAAAAAGTGAATTTGGCTACTACATCAGGAAAGAAAAGACATTTTCTGGCCAAAGATAAGGGAAATGATAAAATTCCTCCCCATAAGGACATTCAGAAAGACATTAAGTGTTTCTTTTGCCATAAGATAGGGCATTGATAACCGTAAAATACAGCGAGCAAATAAATTTATAGACCCAAAG